>JAHBCN010000884.1:0-144323 GCA_019359885.1 Listronotus oregonensis
GTATGTATTCTATTAACAAATAAAAAATTACAAAAGAATATAGGTTGACCCTATTACACCACAAAATATTATTTAAAATTCAGTACTTCCTATGACTTTAGTAATAGCTCGAAACTCTTGTTACGTTTCTGAAGCGGCATACTACTGTTTAAATATCGATTAATATAATAATGAATATTTTTGGTGGTCCCTTTTTGGTTCCATTGCTGCCAATCCACTCGGTACCACTGGATTAAGTGGTCAACAACATGACGTACTGCGAAAAAAGTGGAGCTCCATCTGCTGCAATTTAATAGTTTTATATTCTGCCAGTGGTAGTTTACACAGGAGGTTATCAATTTTCTTTTAAATCAGTTGTAGGCACCTTTGGCAGGTTAAATTACTATTGCAAAAAATAGGTCCAACGATCTTAATATTAATAGGTATCATATTAGGTATAAACCAATGTTTGTTGTTGTTATAGCTTTATACCTTCTTGGGTATCCATGAGCCCAAAAATGCAGAGTCATACATCCGAACCTTTTCGGAACCTACACCTAATTTAGGGTATACTTCATTTATTGTACCAAAAATATTTGTATAAATAATAGTTAACTTAAAATTATAAAATATAAAAGTAATGCATCATAGACCAAGTAAAATTTTATATTTGTTTTTTTTTTATCTTTATGACAACTCACGAAATTATATATATGTATATTATATCCTACGGATTATATAACATATATAAACCTATACCAAGTACCGTGAGTGTGGGTTTTCATGTTAACCCATTTTTCCAGTTGTTCCGTCAAGTTGCACTGAACATGCAAATGTTGCTTTAACCCTTTAGACAACGGTAGTGCCACCACGATGTTATTTTAAATAACTACATAAATATGTCCGGCGGGGTGGATTCGAACCGATCGCCGGCGGGACCAGGCTCACATACGCTACCGGACAGACAGTTGTTTGTATAGGTTGTGTCATATTTAATTAAAAAATTATAAATATAAAAACAAAACGACAATAAAATTACAAGACTTTTGAAATTTCAAAATTTGGACTTTAAGAGGAAAATGTATTAAAACCACTGTACCTTTTTTGTAGTGCAATGGTTAATACAATATCCAAAAATATTACTTAAATATCTTAAAATATAATATCCTCCAACTGTTTTTTTATTTAAATATAAAAATGGATGTATTGCATTTTTAAAACTTAATTTAGTTCCCAAAGAGACACATTTGATACTTAAACAAAGTATATCTTAAAAGAGGTATTTAATTTCGTCAAAATGACCATTCCATATTTTAAAATATAAATATCCTTATTTTTAAAACACAAAGATTATCTGCCGATTTGTATTCATGAAACGATTTAATGTTCTCCAAGTTAAAAATATTGCTATCCCCACTTAAATTACTTTGAAAATAACGACCAAAAATTTGTCAATGTTCTAGAACTTTTAACTAAAAGCCATTTTGCGTCCGGATCAGCGGGTAAATCTAATACCAACTTTATTTTGTTTGATATATTTACCCTACTTTTTGCTGTCGAGGGTGACCTTTTTAGTGAAATGTGTTGCATTTTGTTTTTTATCCTCTTTAAACCAAAATATTGTTTTAGTTTAGCAAAGAGTTAATGGTTTTAATAAACTTAATTTAATAGAACCTAAAACCCATTACCAAAAGTTTTTTAAAACGTTATCAAAAGAAATAAATAGATTTTGCAATTATACCGGGTGTTTCTCAAAGGTGGTTCCCCCCTATAAACTTTTTTATTTTTTAAGATTAAAAAATGAAATTTCGCTTGTCAATATATGACCTGAAAATGCATTTAATGACGTATTCAATTTTTTCTGACGATATCCGGTTTCACCGGAAATGAACTCAACTTTTGAATTTTAAATGGAACACCTTGTATTTTTTTCACCTATTCGATAGAAAATGACATTCTAAATACAATGACACTAGATATGTCAACTTTTGACATTTTACTTTAAAAATATTTAATTTTTTAAAATTCAATCTAGAGTGCCATGTCGTCGTTAAAACAACTTATTTTAAATCAGGGAGGGGTAAAAAAATAGTTTTAATTATCTGACGTATTTTTTTTGTCTTTTGGACATAACTCAATTTTTTCAAATGGAACGATGGTGGCTCGTTTGCATGTTTAAAAAGAGCATTGCACACTTTTAGAAGAATAATGTAAATTACTTATCTTGAAGTTTTAACAGATTTTTTTTCCTCAGCTATAAAGAAGAATATGGCGTGTTTTCTTTAAAATATTATTCAACTTTTTGTGAAAATTCGTTTTGAGCAACGACCTTTTTAGAAAAATATGTTTTACTTTTATTTACTGCTTATTTTACGGAAATTGATGTAAAGGATTTGTAAAGACTATAGGACTATAATATGATGCTAAAATGTCTTTTTTAAAACGTGTAACTGTTTCTCCTATCGCCTTAAAATATTTTAAAACAAACAAAGTTTATTTTTTATATACAAGATATGTTTACCTACCAAAAGAAGAAATATACATGTCGGGTTAGCCATAACTTACATTTTTTGAGTTAATTAAATTTAGGCAAATAATCTACCATGAATAACCGAAAGCTTCTAAGGGTAACTATTTCATATATTTAAATAACTGACACTTAAAATACTGTCACTAAACGTCAAGCTTAAATATTTTTTTAGCCTTTATAAAGCTAAAAACCGATGAAAAGAACCAATTTATTTTAGATTTCTACTAGTTTTTTCTGTGTCTTAGCCTTGTCACTTTCTTAAACATATTTTGGTAACTAAACTTACCAGGGCCGTAGCCACAGCGGGGTCCTGGAGGTTGGAACCCCCTACCTTTAAAATTTCGGGATCCACGTTTGTTGAACAGCGGGCATGTTAGAGTAGCATAAACTTCAAGCTTCCAAAACTACATTGTCATTCATTGTGATATTGACTTTTCTACAGCAAAGATTATTGATTTGTTTGTTATAAAAATCAAAGACTAGACTAGCCCAAACCCAAAGGTCCCATTAGGGGCTGTGCAATGAGCCTTGATCCCCCCGTGTATGTGGTATGTGGTTTTAAAAGCTTAAGTTTTTGATCTCTTAGGCTTGATCTACATTTTCCAGAAGGCAAGACGAGGCAACGCTAGTGCGAGTGCCTCCTCTCATTTTATCTCTCTCTCTATCTATGTTCGATATCGGTTTTTTGGCCGGGGTTAAAGGACGCGAGGCAGTAAATAGGTTAATTTGCCGCCCTTCTCTCTCCCCCTAAAAAAAAAAAACTAGGCTACGGCTCTAAAACTACTGCTTTAATATTTAGAAAATAGTAACAGCAATTGTTTGCTTAAAGGGAGTAACCTACATTGGTTTGCTTCAGTTTATATAAGCACGTTATATTTAAATTAAATATATACAGGGTGAGTCGGGAGGAACGCACAAAACTCCAGGTGTGAATTGTACACGTAAAAATAATTGAAAAAAACCCATATGTTTTTATACGATTTTCATTTGTTTTCAAAATTTAGCGTGGTATTTTATAAGACTTTAATCGTACAAACTCGAAAATAAACGCGTCAAAGACACTAACACTGACCTACAGCATTGTGATAAGAAGCGGTAAACTATTTAAAACATTTTAATTACGCTATAATTTAAAAACAAATAAGAATCGTATAAGAACATATGAGTTTTTTAAAATTATTTTTACGTGTACAATACTCACCTGGAGTTTGGTGCGTTCCTCCTGACTCACCCTGTATAATACCGAAGAATTACTGGTATCTCATTCGTCCTTTAAAATGGTATTTTTTCTTTTAAGTTTGCTATTCTCCAAGGATTTCAATAGGGTAAGTTTTTTTACTTTAATCTGTCGTTAAGTTTCAAAGTTTTATTAAAAACATGGTTGCTTTTCAAAATATGGATTCGATACTTTGTGGCCAGTTTGTCCCACAAATTATTTATAAACACCGCTTTTTTGACTTTAGGTTTTCCATCATTATTATTTTTAATGTGTTTTCTCAACTTATTATTGAAAGAAGCACTTTTGGAGAAAGTTTGACCTAGTTCTGTTGTTTTGTTATCGGAAAAGCTAAGAATATTGCTTTTTGTTTATTTTTATTATAAGACACTTTTTTATTATTTCTTGCAAGTAACTTTTATTATAATTTATGTGTTAATAATGTTTAATTTATTTTTGCTTGTGTGGTTTAATTTGATAATTAAATTTTAATAAATAACTGTTATTTTATTTAAGATCAAAATTTTAAAAATGTTTCCAGAATTTTACCCGCGTTGTCTCGATATAGTATCGGTAAAAAATGTCAGTTTTGACTTACATAATTCCAGTCTCGGGTAGTTACTGCTGATCTGGATAATCAAATAAACCAAGCCTTTTCTGTAAAAAACAGGAGTTGTTGAATGTATGCGGTGGCAGGTATGTTTTTGCTGGAAACCCTTCAGAAAAATGTACATAACAAGAATTGACATAGACTTCCTCTCAGAAAGGTCCGGAACATTTATTAAATATACATAATGTAAAGAAATTGAAAAAAATGCATTTTTTTTACTTTAATCGCTAATAATTAAAAACAAGATATTTTTATTTGTCCATTCTATAAAAGAATTATTTTTCTACCGTTTTAAATAAATTTGATCATCGTCATTGATTTTAAACCTTCACTGCTATAATGACTCATATTTTTAATATGGTTTTCATACAATAAATAATGACATAATTGCTAAAGCAACTCATGTGATAATAATGGTATATGACAAAAACGATGAAAAAACAACAAAACAAATAAAAACAGGTTTCTGTTTTATTTTCCGAAATACTGCGACTTGCTTTAGGAGTTTTTTTTTAATGAAAAATCCAGTCACCGTCGACTGACATTAACCAAGACGAAATAACAAGTAATAGTCGTTGGGAAAATTTGCAGGGAGAAAAAAGGTTTATAATTCAATTTTCCACAAGATAAAATCCCTAAAAATCGCAATTGCTTGTTGCAAAATAACAATAAACAAAAAAAGATTTAATAATTTTTGCACAATAATTTTGCAATTTAATTTCTTAAAAAAAATTAAATTAAACCTAGTCATTCGATTTTTTCTACATAGTAGGGATTTCAAGCTTTTAAACGATTTTTTAAAATAAAAATCGAATTATTTGGGCTCCCCCGACAATTGATTAAAGTTATGAAGAATTTCTAAGGGCAACAATAGGTTAAACAATTTTTTTTAAACAAATGCAAACATTTTTTTGTTGCTCCTATATCATTTTATTAGTAAAATATAAATAAAAATATAACAATAATTTTTCATAAACCATGTGCAGAAAGTTATTATTTGCTATTGTTTATAGGTTCTTTGTGAACGCCTGTTAACTTTAACCGTTGTATCTTAGCAACTAGTCGATCGAAATTTTTCATAATTTTAATCAATTGCTAAGAATGCCCAAATGATTTAATTAAAATCTTGTGGTCTCTAGTAAATGTGAAATCCGAATATTCAGGTTCAATATTTTGGACTCTAACAAATTTGCAAAATTGACAATTTTTCCAACTAAATTAAATTGTAAAATTATTGTTTAAAAACTGTCAAGTCAAATTTAACAAAATTTGCCATGATGTTATAACAAAGAATGCTATTTTTTGGCTGAATGTGGAGGTCCTCAGAAAAAACTACAGGGTTTAAAAGAAGCACTCAAAAAACTACGTTTTTTGCCTTTTTTTGTTTATGGCCGTTTTGCAACATTTATAAAGCAGTTTGCGGTTTTAACTAATAATATCTTGTAATAAAAATTTTCTTACCCAACAACTTTTCTCTACGACCGATAGTTGTGAGCGATTAAAGTAAAAAAATGCATTTTTTCGATTTTTTTTTACGTTTTATATATTTTACAAATATTCCAAATCTTTCTGAGACAGAGCAAATCTTGATTTTTGCTATGTATATTATTCTAAAGGTTTTCTAGGGGGCCACTCTTACATTTACCAAAACCGATGGGCGTCTAAACTACAGATGCAGTTTCCAAACAAAGACTTATTTAATTTTTATTTTATTGCACATTCACTAAATCTGTAAGTGTAAGTAACACTTACAGATTAGATAAAACATATTATGAGAAACACATTTTTATGACTGACAGAAATTATTATATCTATCAGTAATTTTTTATAAAAATTGCAGACATGCCATAAGAAAACGCTCAGCATACAGGCAATATATTAGAATTTTTAAAACACTACAAAGATCTGTATTCAGGCGATACGGGGATTATCTGCCGACGTTAAAGTCGATTTGCATTCATAGGACGATACAAGATTGCCTCGGTTACAAATATTAGACTTCCGACTTTTAAACACTTTGAAAATAACGACGGAAAATATGTCATTGTTCTGGAAGTTTTAACCAAAAGCCATTTTATGTTCAGATCAGCGGAAAAATTTAGTATAAGGATTGTTTTATGTTTGATATATTTAACTAGATTTGATTTGCAAGTTTGCATTAGTAAAATACGATTTAATTTGTTTATTAACTTTTTAACATTTTTCTGCTGCCTTTTTGCCTAATATTATAAAAATTTGATGAATTATATTGTTTTTTTAAGTTAAATTTTTAATTTTATTAAAATTAGGTAAATAATCTACCATGAATGACCGAAAGCTTTAAAATATAACTATTTTATATATTTAAATAACTGACACTTAGAATACTCTAACTAAACGCCAAGCTTACATTATATTTTCTTAGCCTTTATAAAGCTAAAAACCGATGAAAAAAAGAAAACGTTAAAAATGATTCACTTTGTTTTATAAACTTTTTACCATTTTTATGCTGCATTTTTTGCTTATTATATTGAAAACTTGATAAATAAGTATTGTTTCAAACATGCTCATGTTTTTAAAGATATTTTTAATAAAAAGGTTAATACTTGTGTATACAGTTAAGAGTAATTTTACAAACATTTGCATATTTACTTCTGGTAAAGTCTTGTTTTAATAGAAAAAATACATTGGCACACCATGTCATTAATTTCTACAGATCTTAAGCTAAGTTTTTTTGGGTATGTTTTATCTAATTTATCTCGCATTTATTTAACTTGCAATGTTTTTGTATGTATATTTGTTAAAGACGGGGAGCTAGTTTCAGTTGGCTTTAATTACAAACAGGTTTTTCTAACAAAAATTAAAAAAAAATTAAGGGTAAAGCTGATAGTGCGGCATTTCTATCTAGTTGTACATTTTGCAGGTTCCCAAATAATTCGGAAATTTTGGGGCTTTGTAGGCAGAGGTAAAATATTTGGTTGACGAAAAATGCAAAACTTTCAAGGTTTTAAGGAAATTTCTCTTTGTTCTAAAAAGCTTGCATTTTGTGAAATTATTTTGACGGGTCAAATCTTGCAACTGAATTTTAAAGCCGTTATGCTCAACGTCCTATATGATGGACCGCCCAAAATGGCAAATTGGGTATTTTTTATAAACTTCCATGATATAGATATCCAATAAAAAAGTCTGCTGAGAAGAATACAAAAAAAGTTACGTCACCCTAACTCCAATATGGCGGACTCACATATATAAACTGACAAATGAAATATAAATTAATTAAAAAAAAACATTATAAAACGTTTATTTATATGCACCAAAAAGATAGAAATAATTTTTATATTAGGTTAAACCGAACCCCAGATGTCGCAAGATTTACCTGTGTAGATAAACAAAAATACAATATGTAACTTGATCTTGACATAAGTAATTTTAAGAAAAAAAATTATATGTTTTTTTTATTTAATAGGAAATTTTGCGACAAGCTTTTGTATCATATAAATTGATAAATGTAATAAATTGACGGGTTTCATTTAATTTAAAAATTATTTTCTTTCTTTTTCCACCATAAGATTTTGAATTATAGATTGTATTGGTTATTTCTATTGGATACATCTTTACGTTATTTAATGACCTAGGGGATTAGATTTTATGGTTCAGGTGTCATTCCTAGACACCTTTACGCGGTGTTGCCAGATCGTGCACAATTACCCTAACTTAGGAAAAACGTAAATTTGTCAGCGTCAAAATATTACATGTTAGGAAGTTTTTATCACCATTTCCGCATTTAGAGACCAAAAATTAACAAAATGGGTTTTTCATTACAGTCTTAAGCTGGCTACAAATTAATAAAAAATGTTGACAAAACCAATTTAAATATCGATGAGAAAATGTACAAAATGTGACATAAATTTTAAAGAAAATGGTAAGTTTTCTAGATCTTAAAATTTATTTAAACTTTCAAGTTAATCTATTTTTATGTCAATGTAATACGTTTTTTGTTTTCTAAATCTACAAGGAAAAATCTGAAATATTTTTTATGTTCAACCTATTTTTGCGACTTTTTTCTCTAAAAGGCGAGGTTTTAAGAATAATATGTTGCACTTTATTTTACTACTTCTTTTACAAGAATGAATGCGTCAGTTTTGTAAGGACGTGATGGCGGTCTTTATCTCGGAGCGAGGTTAATTTAGAAAAAAAGTCATTTTACATTATTATCTTGATAAAAAAGTAAAGCTCTAATGGATAATACCAACGATTCATATAATGATAATTTTAATTAGGTACTGAAGTGTAAAATTTGCAATTATATATTCGGCAAAACTGAAATAAACTAATAATTAAACACTTATGTGTTTATTACACCTATTTTAAGACTATTAGTATTATCGTACTTTTAATTAAATAAATTTGTTACGTCGGACTTTTAAGTTAAAATCTAAATTTGAGCTTGAAAAATGCATATATTTTTGCGTCATAAAAGTTTAATTTTTAATGCCTACTGTCTGTGTCTAAAATGTCATTTTATGACACTGGTGTTAAAAGTAATTACTTTCAGCACCTGTGCTAAAAGTGATTTACATTTAACACAGATGAGAAATTACAGAAACGTAATACTTGGTTTAAAATAAATTATTTATTCATTTAAAAGTACAATTGCTGAAAATACAATTAGAATAAGCAACTCCATGGTCAATCTCCTTGATGGTTGTTATACAATTTATTTGGTAAGATATGTACCCGGGCAGGAAGCAATGTTATTCACCAAAGATTTTAATAAAATTTGGTCAGCAATTTTCCTTTTCTCTTGTAGCAAGTCTTCTATATAACCCTTTACTGTACTGGACTTCCATCTATCATCTTCCATATACCGTGTCTCCTAAGAGTTCGCCTACAAAGTAGCTAAAGAACGTCGGAAGCAATGTCTAGTGTAAAAATGGAAATCGGTCAAATTTAGAGATTAAGCCATTTAGGCAGGCATTTTACCAAATGTGTTGATTTCAACTGGAGTTATGGCACATTTATTCTTTAAGCATCCTATAAAAACTCTTAAATGAATAATATTTGCTGAACGCTATGTACCTTTCATAATAGTTTATATACAAGGTACCAATAAATACAAAGGTCCGTTACACGTAAGTTTTTGGTATATGCACAATTAGTAAAGTTTTTAAATCTTTAATGTTATTTTATGTCAAATTACACAGTTCTTTTCGACGACATCGACAGCTCCAAATACACCGAAAATTGCGGCTACTTTTTGCATAAGATATATTTCATCCGGGGCTTCTGCGAGAAATTTGTCGATTTGTTCTCTTGTCAATATTTAAGACTTTTTAGTCGATATCCTGCATCCTTTCACTTTAAAAAAGCAACTAGCTTGTAATATCTGCTTATGTCCTGATTATTTATGTTTATCATTGCCTTTAACATGGAGTAATTTAACCCGAGCGTGGACGATTTCCATATTTTGGATTTTTCTTTAAAGTACGTAAGGAGCACTTTTTCACTGGCATTTTTGCCACTAACATTTTTTTGATTACACCATTTTAAGAAACGATCGTATGTAAATTCGTATTGTTGCTTTGACTTACGAGGCAATAATTCAAAAGTAGCTTTTTTGGTACCTTCTTCGATTTTCACCGGAAGAAATTCATTTTCTTGATCACTTTCCATCGAACAAGAATTCGCGATTATTTGACGTTACTTGTCAACAAAGACAAATCAACAAATTATTTTTTTACCTTAGCAACTCATATCACAGATAAATAAGATGAAATTAGATTTTAAAAATAATAATATTGTCAACCGCCTTCGGCGTCGTGTTCCAAACTTCCCTTATCACAAAATAAAATGCCACTTTTAGCATTTATATCATAAATAACTATTTTAACCGACTTAATCGATTTACTGCTAATTTAATTTAAAAAATATCTTATAAAATCTTTTAATTTAAACAATATGAAAAGCTATTTACGATATTTTGCTTTTAAAATATGTCAGTGTCAGACATCAACATGTAGGTTTAACCTACAAATATTTATTTAACCTTATTTTTTTGTAGTTCCAAATGCCACGTGTATTTTATAAAAATAAAAATTAATTTTTAAACCAAAACAATAAGTAGAAAATGTAGTTTTATTTTGTGTAATACTGTAAAATGTATTTTTGGAGTTTAAAGTAAATATATTTAAAAAATTATTGTAAATAAATATTAGTAAATCAAATGTTATGTAGTTCTTATTTTTAATATTATTTTAAACGACATTAGGTTGTGCACCTAGTTATAAAAAGCATTTCAGATAAAATATCCTCTATTGTTTAAAATGTATGCATTGTTATGACAATTTATTTAAATATTTACTAAGGGATAAGTCGTTAAATAAGTATGATACCAAGAAAATTTTTACTATCTTAAAGTTTAATACTTTTTTTATTACTTTATTTTATAAGAAATTAAAAATAACACCTTGATAAAGCATTCTTGGGCAACATAAAAAGCGAAACCATTGCAGCAAAATTGGCTTTTTTAATTTAAATATCATTTTAATATAAACTACAAGCTTAATATTATACTGCGCTTAAACAACATATTGCAAGTTCGTCCAAAAAAATCTAATTACTCTATACAGAAATTCTCGCTTAACATCCAGACGCCCTAATTAAAGCACATTCGCGTAAGTAAGACGAGGATAACGATATTGAAACGGTTTTGATGGATCTCCATTTTATTACTGCCGTAGCGCATGCAGAACCATCTATTCAAAATTTCGCAGACGCGGTATCAATTGCTACACCTTAATATAATGCCGTTGATCTAACACAAAGTGACATGATGATTTATGTCCCTTATTTGATGCTGATATTGCTACTGACAGGCCCAGACTGCTAGAAATTTTAATAAGATGTTTGTGAATTAAATGATTTTGCAGGTTTGTCATCATTTTTATATGAAAAAAATTGTAAAAACTTTTAAAATATAAGAGACATTTATACCCTAAAATATCGGTTTATTTTTTCTGTGTTTGTTTTTATTTATATTACCAAGAGAGTATTTAAGAAAACTTGAATTTATTAGAACGTTTGCAAATTAAATGATCTTTTAGTCTGTTCTATTTTTATATAAAAACATGTCCTAGTATACATCAAAAATCGTGAAAACTCTTAATATACACAAATAATTATACCCTAAAGTATGGGTTTTTTTTTTGTTTTGTCTTTATTTATATTATCAAAAGAACTCTTTAAAGTACGTGAATTTATTGTTTAGTTCTCTGTGAGTTATTTAACAGACAGACAAGGTGTTTCCTTTAAACAACTTTTTATTAAGTAGAGATGTGTGGTATTTGTTTTAACTATCTTTGGTAATTTTATCAAAAGGAAATAAAATACATTACAAACATAGGACGTAATATAAATAATATTTTAAATAGTTTTATTTCCTACTATTTCTTATGGCTCATTAAATAAATATTTCGACTTCAAAAAAGTTTCGTCCCAGCTGATTTTGTAGAGCTATTTATTTTTGTCTCCTTAACATATCCTAAAAAGTCCTTTAATTTGAACCGTGTTTTTTGGGGTAGGGGTAAAATGGGGTAAAACATTTTTTTTGAGTGTATCTTAAAGATAATCAATTTTTTCAGAAAAATAGTTGTAAGGAAAATGGTAGTGAATAAAATTCTACATAAGAAAGGTTTTTTTTTTTATTCGAAAATTCATACTTTTAAAGATACAGGCTGTTATCTGAATAGAAGTGTCGCACATCAATATACTAATATACGCGATTTTTAAATGCAAAAAAATATATATTAGAAAAATAGCCAGGAACCAGCTTTTGATTAATTTATTACAGTCAAACCAGTTTAATAATATCATAAAAATATATTTACTTTAAAATTATGTTCAGAAACTTTAATGCTTAGAGTTTTTTTAATGATTGACCATGAAATTATTCAGCAAACTTGTTTTTTTTAATAACTTTAAATTTAAAACAAAAAAATTGGGGATATCAAATTATTTTATTAGAAGTATTTTGCCAGTTACTTTTTTGTTTTTTTGTAACGAGATTCTATAATAAATATCAATATATTAAGAAAGTAACATTTTCGTACGTTAATTTTTTTTTTGCGTCCTAACAAAAGCCAATAAACTTAGTTTTATGTTGGATTTGCAAGCTGATCCTAAACTACGTACATTAAAAAATTATTGGTGTATCATATATTTATCTATCCTGGCATATTACTAAATGTTTGGCATCGTAAGATCGTAAAATATGAAAAAATAATTGTACTTATGTAGTGTGATAGAAGTTGTGTATATGGTTAAAAACTATATTAAATAAATTTAAAAAAATACAATGAAATTATAAAATAAATTGCTGAAGGCACTCTTTTTAATAAAAATTAAGGATATTAGACATAAATAGGATGCCGTCATGATATTTTTAAACAAAATTTTATTTAATTTTTTATATTTACAAAAATTTTAGGTGTAGGTTACCTTAACTATTATTATAGTTAAATGCATACTGTTATAGTTATTAAAATATTATTTTATTCAATTTTACTATTTAGCAGAATTATGACAAATGGCCATAATAAAAGGGTAACTATTTTTATTATAATAAAGTTAAAATAAAAATAAAAAAGCAGTTTTTCTCATTACATAACATTACAAACAACGTCAAGTATTTATATTTTTAAAAAATTGTAAAATAGTCTTGGTCTTGGTAATAAGATGGTTAATTTCAGTGTCTTTGTTTGTTATTTATATACTATATAAAAATTATATTTATTTCCTATTGATACTTATTTCAAATATCTTTTATAAAAGTCGCTGACAGAAATAGCGATCTAGTTTCCTGACACCAACTACTTTACACGTGGATTTAAAAAAAAAAAATAAATAAAATTTTAACACCCTGTATTTTGAAAAGGAAGGCCTTGCGGACCCATATTTGTATAGATTTTTATGTTTATTTTTGGACCCTGACTACGTACCTGAAGTATTGACATTTCCTCGTGAATTACCCTGTATAATATGTAAATAAAAGTGTCGCCATTGGGTTGCCCTAAAAAGAATGGTTAAGGCTAAAATAAAAATTAGTAATCATGGTATACTTAGTGAAATAGAAAATGCAACACCGAGTAGGAGTGCGGTAAGTTTTTTTTTATCATGGGACAGTCCACGAAGGCTGAAACCTAAGTAGTAACGTACCGTGGGTGTTTTAAGTGTGATGACTATTTTAAACAAAATAGAAATACAAAAACCAATTGGACCTTCTTACTTAATGATATGGTTACCAATTAAACATAAAGAAATTTAAATTACCCTACATATTCAAAAAAAAAACTATTTAACTTTAAACAACATCAATTAAAACCCAGCACCGGAAATTAAAAGGAGTAAATAAAGATGCAGCAGCGTTAAACTTTGCAGAAGCTCCGACAATGGAATGAAAATGATTGTCTAAATACGTACTATCGGCAAATTAGAGACATAAACAGCATTTCTCTGCAGGAAAGTTTAAAATTAACTGCTTTCTCCTTTCTGTAATGTGCCGAGTTCATTACAGTTGCCCTCTTTAATGGGTTAAGAACGCACCTGAGATATTTTTGTACCTATTTGCATACAAAATGTTCGTATCTGAAAAAAACACGCAATATTCGCATTATGATGAAAGGGTAAATTAAGCTGTACAAGCCAATGTCAAAGGGTCTTTCACCTTGCGAAAAAAATAATAAAATAAAATATTACTCTATAAAATCAATATTGAGAAAATATTTTTTACGACAATTTTTACCAGGCCAATTTAAAACCTATAGGTATTAATAGTGATGAAAAATTTTAGGAAATATACATTTGGAAATATCTCCAGAAATATATCAGGAAATATTGGAAATATATGGAAATATCAAAAGTATAGAAATAAAAACTACAAAACTCAAAAAATAAACATTCAATAACAGTTTATCATAGGTAAAATTATAAACGGTCAGATTTGGCCGGATATTCACGAGAGCGTAGCTTGAGTGATTTTGAGAAACGAGATAAATTTTCGAAGTATTCAAAACCAGGCAAAAAAATATTTGGCTCAAAATCTAAGTACGAATGACATTGGGTAAGACAATTGTGCGAATAAAACAAAGTTAAAAGCCAAATAATAATAAATCAACTTACCGTTTCTTTAGCCAGTAACTTTCTCCCTTTTATCTGATAGCAAATTTCGATTTTTGACATTTCAAATGGAATTATTTATACATAAGTGGAATTGTCATCCAAAAATTAAAACACAAGAAACACATATAAATAAAAACTTAAATATTAAAAATACAAAGAAAACAGTGACATTTCTAAAAAAGTAATTATATACGACCAGGAGACACAAATTGTGCAACTTGATCAAGAGGCATATCTTCATCGATATCATCCACGCCATTTGAAGTTGCTTTTGGTGTGGATTTAATTTGATCATGCCAGTTAAGGTTATTCTCGGAAATAACTACTCCTACTACTACATTTTATCCTCGTTCCGTCATCGCTGTCGAAGCACGGGCCGCTCATAATTATATATGAAGGATATTTCTATTGAAATACCCCTCAACGTAGAAGAGGTCCGGGGGTCCCCCGTCCAGGTTAGCCATCCGTCTGGCTCCACATGTAAAAGGCAAATTACGGTAGGTCTATGTATTGTACGTATTATAGCGACCACATTATTTTTTACAAATCACTAATGCCTAACCAAATGCAATAGGCAACATAAAAAGTTTTTAATTAATAACTTCCCACTAAGCAAAAATCATCCTTATTACGTTACATTGATGTTTTCTTGTTCCTTTGTTACGTTATTCATCTTGAAACAATAACAGCGCCTTAAACCTAATAGTTTCGTTATATTTCCTTCAACTTAACAAAATCGTAGTTACGTTAAAAATACAACGTTCTAATTTCGAAAGTTAAACGGCCTTGTTATGTATTTTGCATTGCTTAGGCCTGACACATTTTCTGAAACATCCACGTTATATAACTTACGTTATAAAGAGGATTTTCTAAGGATTTAAATAGACGGTTTCCTTATGTTGAATATAAACAAACTAGTGTTTTGTAATATTTCCGTTATTTAGTTAACACTAAAAGATCTCTTTTGGATCCTTAATGTGTGGTTTATGATAATAATACAGAATGTTTAATTAAGTATGGACGTAAATCGTATTTTGTTAATGATTTAATGTACAGCTTTAAAATAAGAATTAGTATAATGAGGATGGCTTTAAGTCACTAAACATATTAGGTTGGCGACTTTATCACTAGGAGGCGCACGATACCAAGTATATTAAAAAGGGCACACTTTTTATAAAAATGTTGATATCAAAGTAATCAATCACAGAAATTACTAAACAATTTTTTACTCCTTTCCGCATATATTATTTTCTATTAAACTTCTAGAGTAGGCGAAAATTTACTTTTATGCAAAAAAGCACTGACAAAGTAAAACATATTTTTAAAAGGTAAGCTGGTCAAATAAAAAAGATTTGATTAAATATTCTTTGTGTTTTCGATTTGTAAAATTAAAACTGTATAATACCCTATCGTTTATTAAAACCTCAAGAAATTGTATAATTAACAATATTGAAAAATTGTTTACCTCAAAGTTTTAGCATTTTTATGTATAAAAGTAAATGGTGCGTCCACTCTTGTATTTATCATCAATGCCATCTTCATGGAAGTACTATTTCAATTCTTCCATAGCAAGCAATAGCCAACAAGCAATAATCCCCGAGATCCAGCTTTTTTTATTCGTAATCATAATATTATACATACTTTTTTGGAAATTACACACCGCAGTGTAATATTTGTATTGTACAAAAATATAAGTAATATATAAAAAATCTTTGTCTTGATGGTTTAAAACGCATCCTTTTTTTCGGTATTTCAAAATTTCCATTTTTATGAAAATATTGCCACTGAAAATATTTCCATTTACATACAACACTAGGTATTAAAAAGGTATGAACGATAATTAAATATTACGTTTTGCCAGTAGAAAATGTGTTTTTCCTTTGTTGCTTAATAATAAAACCAGTTTTATATATATATATTACTGAGACACCTGCTTTTAGTTAAGATAATTATTTTCCTAGTGTTTTACTCCAAGTTCCATGCAAGAAATTCCTCAGTTACCATTTTAAAGTCGGATATATAAAAAATATATATAATGATAGTATACTCTTTACCTAAAAATAATAAGTGTTCCGAATTCATGACATTTATAAACTTTTTGGTATTTTAAAAACTACTTTGACTATATTTTCAATATAATTAACATAAATTACCCCTAATCAATGGTAATTTTATATGAAAATTTAACATAATTTAATCAAATAAATACTTAATGAGCATTTAAGCCAAATTAAACATAATAAATAAAAACACTCACCAGCTGACCAAGTATTGCTCTAAAAACAGTACCGTATTTGTAATGTATGTATAAAAAAAACTAATGTGCAGATTATTGCTAGTGAACGAATGTTTGATGGTAGTTGTTAACCTATAAACTTTCTCTCAGAGAATTCCATTATTTCAAATACCCTTCTATGTTTCATAACATTTTTATATCTAGGTTGTAATGTTCCACAGTGGTTGTTGGCTATAATGCCAGCTTCAAAAGAGTCGTTGTTTAACATTTCGCGCTACGAATTACCACGATATCAAATTACTAGTAATTTGGGTGATCTGTACAATGTTTGTTTTTTGCAAATAAGATAAAAGCGTATATTTACGTAAAAAGGGTCAAACAAATAAAAATATCTTGCTAGATAATATTAAAAAAAGTGGCAAACACAAAGTTACGCATATGCTTTTATAAAGGTCAAAAATAAAAAAAATAGAATAAAATAAGAAAAAAATATGCCAATAAAGAATAACATGATAGTAAGAAAATATTTTAATAATATACCAATAATATAAAAAATCTTCATTTTTATGCTGTTGCTTTTATTCATAACTGTTTGTATTTCAAGTTTAAAGTACTTGTTCATATTTATTAGAAAGTACTTTTCTGTATTTATAAAATGGTGCTTTTATTTAAAAAAAATACTAAGAAATTAGAGTTGTGTGTTGTAAAATTAAAACATTTTGTTTTAATGTGTTTAACACTTTTAAACGCGTTTTTAAGGTAAATGTAATAAATTTATATTGATATTAAGCCAATAAGTTTTCAAGTAACTTAAAGTTACAGCAAATATATAATATATTTTACAATTAGTTGTAAGTAAATTGATTAAAATAGTCCTAAACCGGCCACTTTAATAGAAAAACTAAATTACATAAATTACTGATTAAACATTTTTTGGTCCTTTTGTAGAAGTTGAACCACCAGTCTCATTTCTATTTAAGCTGTTTTTCAGGGTTTTTTAAATTGTGAACTGAATTTATTGACGATTGGTTACGGTCAGGGACGTATCACAAAAAATCTATACAATAAAACTGTGGTACTTTTGTGGTTTGTACCAAAATCAAGAAACGCTTACTTTTATCTATATTAAGACGGGTACAGTCTATACATGCACATTTTTATGAAGTTTAAAATTTTTAACTTATTTCAACTCTAAAATCTTAAATTATAGGTGTATGTAGAACTTTTTTTTTTTACTTAGGTACACAATACAGCTTACGTTTAACTAAAATTAAATTTACTGTTGATTTAAATTTAAAATTTGTGTATATCCGTAACAATAATTTCAAATCGTAGCAAACATTCAAAAATTAATAAATAATAGCAAATATTTAAAAAACAAAAAAGTTGGTACGAACTTTTAGTATATATAAGAGCCTTGTGATAAAGGAGGTTAAAAAATGAATATTTTTGCCAGAACGGGCCCAGAAAACTCGTGACACTTCCACTTTCGCATGCAAAGACTTTTAAGCATTTACAAATCTATATAGCATTTCTCATACAAGACAAAATAAACCATATAATGTATAGGTTTATATTAATATCTTTGACGCATTACAATATCATTGTAACCGTTAAAATAAGCTAAGCAATGCTGGTTACGGTCAATTACTGGATGGATAATTATAAATAAGGGATCTATTTGGATTACATTACCCAGACGTTGAAGAGGGGTGGTTCAAAGATTTATTTATGTGTATCATTTTTGCAGTGGCATTATAGCAGATATTTGTCCTGGTTTAAATATCTAAAAATTTGGCGCCCTTAACAACCACTTCAGTATTGGATCTAGGATACATAGCCTTCCTAGGTGGTCCTAAAGATAAAAAATATTTTTGGTTTTTTAGACATATATTTTAATATATTTTAATTTGACAATCTCTAACATGTTGTTAAACGTATTGATATTTTTTGGTCTAGACACACAATTCGGTATTCCAAGTTTCTTTAGTCCAGGGCATTTAGATCAAAATCGACCGAAATAAAGAAATTTTTAAGACAACCAGATATCAAAATGTGGTTTTTTGCATTGTGTTCAGAAAGCTCCCAGGAAAAAGTCTATATAGTGTGGTTATGCCATTTTTCAAAAATGCATTCTAGTGCCATAAATGCATTTTGCAATAGTATAATTACTTGCAATATTATAAAAACGACTGGAAACTCGGAAAAATCGCTAGAAAATAGTTACTTGGGGTTTTTGGGCATGCCGAATTTAATTCAGGCATTAGAATTACCCGGGGGTGCTTGGGGGTGGCTCTGCGGGGGTGCCCATGGGGTAATTGGGTGGGAAATTGCAGCATACATGAAAATTAGCCGAAAATCGTTACACAGGGTTTTCGGGGATGCTAAATTTAATTCTGGCATTAGAATTACCCAGAGGCGCTCGAGGGTCGCTCTGCAGGGGCCCGGGGGTGATTGGGGGGGAAATTGCGGCGTCCATGCAAATTAGCCGAAAATCGGGGTATTTTCATACTAAAAAGATAATCAGTAAAAATCCAATCTTTTTTGGTACAATCAGTATTGTAAGTAAAATCTTAGGTCACGTAAAGGATGAAAACCATTTCTTTACACTTACATGCAAAAATCAGAGGTTACTATGGGTTTAAACGAAATTTTCGTAAATGACATTACCGCTAATCCCTATCAAAACCGGATAAATGCACAATACTTTGCCCTTAAACAAATTTTGCTCTTATTCGGTACACATGATAAAAGCCGCAATATTTTTGAAGAAAATTGTTGTAAATATCTTATTTCGCCCCTGCTTCAACGTACCCAATCCACTAGTAATGCTATTAGCATTCTTATACCTTCTTCTAGTCGTGATTGATCGAAAAAGGGAGCTCGAACCGGATTAGCTGGCTTGCATCCGATGAAAGGAATTTTACTTCTATTCTTTAGTTCTGCATTTGGACGTAAACGTACCGGAATTTATACATATATGTTATCCGTTTCTCGAATTATGTGTTCCTTTGAATCTGTGCACTTTATTGAGTTCGTTCGTAAACATTTAGGGGAAATAAATTAAAATACTTTCGTAAAAAAAATATAGCTAAAAAGGATTTACGTCCCTGTAATTTACCTTACAGAAATGAAAAATGCCATTTTTTCTTCAGCGAATCATTAGACGACCA
Source organism: Listronotus oregonensis (assembly GCA_019359885.1). Taxonomy (NCBI): domain Eukaryota; kingdom Metazoa; phylum Arthropoda; class Insecta; order Coleoptera; family Curculionidae; genus Listronotus; species Listronotus oregonensis. The sequence goes on from JAHBCN010000884.1 coordinate 19,900, forward strand.
ATGCAAAACGGAGAACATTTAAAATACAGAAGAGAAAATGGCACGCACTTTACTCCTAAGGAGTTTTATATATTTGTTTTTACTTCCTCTTCTTATTTTAAAAATAACACCAATCTACAAAAAAAAGTATCGGACCCAGAGATATTAAAATGTTTTTTTAATGGATTTTTTCCTCTTAAGTACAAATCCGTGATCTTTTAAGGTTAAGAAAAAATTGTGACCTGATGGCCTATTTCTACCACGATTTTTAGTTAAGGAGGCAAAAATACATTAAACCATATATTACATCTCTAAAAGGATACTTTTTTGTAGAATATTCCAATTTATTTTTCGTGTTAAACAATTTTTAATTTTTCAGAGTAATTTGGATATTACCAAACCAAAATAATAAATTTTTGTCACTTAAAATTGTAAAACAATGAAGTAAATATTGTTTAAGTTGTTACTATTATTCGCAGTTAATATGTAGTTATTACTTTTTGGAAAGTAAACATTTTAAAAAAATGAGCTCTTATATTAGAGATCATATTCACATAAACATTTTGAAACAGATGAAAACAGTTTTACCTAATCTTTTACTGGTACAACATTAAGAACGATACGAACAAGAATACTGTTTTCTCTTGGCTAAACAGCGCAAACAAAGTAAGAAAATAACGGGAAGACTCGATTCTTGTGATTTCTCTGACCAAGTTAAAGTTTTAAAACCTTTATTACTTTGGAGGGATAGTTGTTCTGATTGGGTCAACAATACATTTTTATATTTTTTGGGAAAAGGGTTGATCATTTTTTTTCTCTTAAGAGAAACGGCGTTACCATCTATCCAACGAGAGAAAAAATAACATTTTTAAAAACCATTGGAAAAATATTTAAATGGCAAATAACATAAGCAACAAATTGCCTTTTAGTTTTAGGCATACGAAAATTACTATAATTTTAAGGTCTATTGTTATATTTTTAAGTTTTAAAAGTCATAAATATAGCATGGTAATAAAAATTGCTATATGCTTTTATTAGATTTGTTATTTTAAAAAAATCTGGTAAAACGGAAAAGTTTTTTTTAAATGCCAGTGAATAATGACTGAGGCAATTAACTGCCTAAAACTTTTTTAACAGGCCATATTTTCGTTTAATTGGAATATTCGTTTCCATTGTAAGAACTGGTTACCCTGTCGCCCTAATTGTTTAAACTAGAAAGTTACTTATTTTTTCGAAAATAAAATATTTAAGTATTTCTTATCCTATAACTTTTTTCCCTGTATACCTAGGTAGGTAGAATACGGCACGAAAAAGAATGCTTTTATGACCTTTAAAATCATGCCTGGTTGTGGTATGTAGAATTATTAATACTCTAGATATAACATTTTAAAATTGATTGCTCTCAACTAAAGTTGAAAAATTTCATAACATGGCCGAATACCAGTTTTCAACATTAAACTTTCTGCTTATCAAGGCTTCAAAAATAGTAAATGTACCAAAGGATGTAAAGGAAACCATAACTGCAGAAAGTTGCAGGATAAATTTGCTCCATGTTCTGCAAAGAATGTATGAGCGCCAATTGTGAGAACACTGAATTATCAAAAGATATTCAAGAAGATGCTGATAAAAATAGTAGCACTTCGCAATTTTTTAAATTTTCAGGACGATTAAACATACAAAACAATAAAATATCTTTAACATTGTAGTTTCTTTTTAAAGTACAAAGTCAATAAATGGCATAGCCTTTTAATATAGTCAATTTTGTCGACTTTTACAATTTTAGTTGATATGATCTTTAAAGACTTTGTTACAAAGCATTAAGTTTACTTTCGGAATAACAATGACACTTTTAACTAAGTTATTGTAAGTTGCTATAGCTATGGTAATAGACATTTTGTTACTTGAAAAATACGATACGGTTAAATTACCTCATACGAATAAATCAAGACCACATATTTTATTTTAAAATAAAAATAGTAATGCGAATAATAGACTACTATATCTCAACGAATTTAAATTATTGGCACATCGCAAATCATTGTTACACGTAAACGCCAAGCGACATTATATTTAATGGCAGTTTGTAATTTTCTATAAAAGTTATTTGAAACATGCTTTTAAATTCTTGGTTGTAAAACCTCACATTTCAACGAAAATAAATAGCTTTTCTGGCATTACAAAAACTATTTTAAAACATCAAAAGTTATTTGCATACATGGTAAACAACGATTTTCTTGTTTTTAAACACAGCATCACGGATAAAAAGTAAAAATAATAGCAGCATTTAAAACGCACAAAGTTAAAGAAAAAATGTTAAATTTAGCTTTTTCATAGATACCTTACATATCACTGATAACCAAATTTTGGTTTATTTCTTGTATCTTGTAGAAAAAGTACATTTTTTGGACCAAATATAAAAATGACAGTAAAATTAAAAACTTAGTGGCAACCAGAGTAAGTTTCTCTTATTTCATTTTATTTTTCACAAAATAATAAAAAATAGATACTTTTACGCTTTTAAAGTTAGTTTTTTTTTTTTTTTGTGAATTTTTTCTAAAGCATCTCTGACAAGAAGTCGGCAAGTATGGCAGCATTCCAGTTTCTTGGGTACTTTTATTCCATTGTTGATATATCCTGATTTATCGTGCTTATCACTTACAGCTCCACAGTTGTCAAAAAAAAACCAGGTGTGAGTGTAGGAAATAAATCTTTAGATACATATTAAAACCCGTTTGTTATTACAATAAAAGCATATTTTTAAGAAGAGAGAGGATATCTACGTCACAAGTAGCTAACCACAAGTGTTTACAACCTGATCGACAGATGTTTATTTAAAAAATAGAACACTATAATCCAGGGGTGGCCAACTGGTCGATCGCGACTATCAGTCCAGTCAATCGTGGCAAGGCAAAAAATATAAATACGTAGAACAGACTGTACTGAACTATGCTGTTTCATTTAAGATTTCAAGAAGTAAATGTAATTGAAAGATCGCACAGGGTGTCGTCAGTGAACAGTAGCTCTTGGTCTAATCAAGTTGGCCACCACTGCTATAATGTTTATTTTCGTTTAACAGAAACACATTAAGAAAGATGTATTTATTGCTTTAAAAGGTCATTAACTATAATTATAACAATAAAAAATATATCGCATTGGTTCAACAAGTCGGTAATCATGACGACTTACAAGGTATGTTTCTCAAACGATAACGAACAGTTTTTAGAGCTCATTTTGTAAAATGTATTTTTTTTTTGTAATACCGATTCATCCTAAATCGGCATAAAGGAAGGTAATAAATTTTCTCTTTTTGCATTAAATAAAATAAATTAAAGAAGCAAAAAACTAATATTAAAACTCGGCAACGCTTGTATTGTCACACGGCTTTTTGATCTAATGACAAATATAAAGGGCCAGGCGTTAACTTACAATCTGGCCCATCTTTATTTAGTGCCTTACCACAGTTTTTTATTAGGCCCAATTTGAATGCAGTGGTTACATTGTTTAATATTTGTTTTTGTTTTTGTTTTTTGATACAATAAGTGCTTACAAAGTTCTACTAGACTTTTGGCATAAAATATCAGCCTTAGCTTTAGGATTTCGACCACATCCAGTTTAAAATAATAAAATTTCTACCGTTGCTTGCGCACAAAATATTTGAATTTTGATATTTACCCATTTTTTAATCACTTTCTTATATACAAGTACATATTTTATTTTACTTACTTAAACATGACAGCTTAAAGATTTCGATTGAAATTGGCAATGGGGCGAATAAATTTTCCGAATTGGCTGGATGAGCATTAGTCTCCGTTATTTACTGCCTGGCGTAGTGGCCCGATTGGAACCAATTGCTGTTAATAGACCGATTTTGCGGGTCGAGGCCGATAAAAGAAGGCGCACTGGAGGTTTTTGCTTTTATTTAATAAATATTGGCAAAAAATAAATGCTAATGATATATAAAAATAGAATTAAAAAGTGTTTATCATAGATTTTGTAATTGTTGGTCTTGTCAAGTATTATTAGATTAGGGAAAACGTAAAAATAATAAATATTATTTAATAATTTTATTTAATTACCGTACAAAAAAATTATTTCTACGGTATTAATAGACAAAATTAAGCTAATGTCTTTAAGTAAAAAAATAAATAACAAGGTAAACTCTGAAAGGCTTTCGCGGCCATTGTCTAATGTTATACTGGTTTTTTGGCTACTGAGAGTAGTTCGCATACTTTCAACCAGAAAGGAACTTCTAAAGATGCCAACCGCTTGAGTTGGCGAAACGTTAAGTCAGCCAGACGATCGACGCCGGCCTAACAGCCCAAAAACCGTTGAAACAATAACAAGGTATTTTTAATCGCCAACTTTAAATTTAAAAAAATACAAAAGAAGGACATTTAAACATTTTATTATTTTAAATAAAAGCAAGAATAAAAAAATAATAATTAAATGACATCAAAATAGTTGATTGTTGTTCAAGTTTGGTCTTTTATTTGTTTACAAGCTTTTATTTAGTTTGTAATATTTGTTGTTGTTGAATGTTTTTTCGGGCCAAATGTTGCAAGTGAATTTTAAAGCAGTTATCCTTAACCGATTAAGCTAAAATTTTGCGTACACGTTTAGTTTGGATGACAATGAATGGTAAGCTAAGTGACGTAATTCTATATCCAATATGGCGGACTAGGTATTTTTGTGCATTCCCATAATATAGGTATTATATAAAAGGGTTTAATGAGAAGAATACGAAATTAAATGACGATGTTCTTAATTCAATAAAAAATATGGGGGACCGCCCAGGATCGCAAACTAATTATTTTTTATGCACTCGCATGATATGGGTATCAAATAAAAGGGTTTGTTAAAAAAATATGAAAAATAAATTATTCTAAATCTAATATAGCAGAATCCCATCTTTAGGTTTTAGATTAGGTTACAGAAAATTTAAAATAAATTAATAGTAAAAAAACATTTTTAAAAACAGGCTTTTATTTAAATGTGCTAAAAGAAAGCAAATATCCTTTAACTTAAATCAAACCCATCAACTTATTACATTATACAATTTATGTCAGCTTGTCAAGAAATAAGTTTTTTGGAATTATGTCAAGATTAAATTACATATTGTATTCTTGTTTATCTACACAGATCAACAAGAATATAATATATAATTTGATCTTGACATAAGTCATTCTAAGAAAAAAAATGTTTTTTTTATAAAGTAATTATTTTTTTTATTTTAGCACATGTCAATAAGAGCTCGTTTTTAAAAATGTCTTTTTACTATTAATTTATTTAAGTATATTGACACTGATGTTCGATTTTTGGACACTATAGCTAGAATATCACAATATTTTAGCTAGGCAAATAGGTACTTTTAAGCTTTAACTTTATTGTTAAATTCTGAAAATAAGTCGGCCAATAGTAGTGAAAAAGTGCATTTTTTCTCTTAACGCCCTGCTGATGTAGCGAGTGAGACTGATCACCCAAAAAAGTTAACGTTAAGCAGGAAAAGATCAGTCCAGTCTCGTTTTGTGGTGGTAAGAGCGCTTTAAATCGCAAAGAGCCTTAAAATTTATTCATTTTAAGAACATTAAAAGTTACATAAATTTTTTTGTAAGGTTAAAAAAATAAAAAAATTAAATAATTAAGCATAACACATTAGTAATTTTTTACACAGCCAATCACAAGCATATTTGATATAAAAAAATGACTGTTATCTAGAGTATATTAAGGTAAATTTATAAACTTGTTACTGGCGTTTACGACGGCATTTGGCACTTGCATTTGATGTTAAAGTATTTATTTTACGGTCAGTCATAAAACGGTGACGACCTGCGCTGATGCCGAACGTTGGAGCTGATTTAAGTTTAAGTTCGGTGCTGATGTTAGCTCAGCGTTTGTAATCTACCCTAACTTTTGTAATATTTATTTGCCAATAGAGGTCTAATAATATTTCGAACAGGCCAGGATAGTTTTTATTAATATTTTCTCCGAAATAATTTTTTTTAGGAAACATAAGACAACGTATAATTTAAGGTTATAATTAAATAAAAATTCCGAAGGCCAGCGCCGACTTCAACGCCGACGTGAGTGCCAACGCCAACAACAAGTTTATAAATCCAAAGTTAAAGTTTTAATTATTTTTTCTTTTGGTTCTTGGTTTATACATCAATATAACAAATACTTTTAAGTAAAATTCTGTAGATTTAATTTGAAAATAAACATAAGTGTAAAAGGAGTCTTCTTGCGTACATATTTTTTTTTAAATAAAGATGTAAAACAAGGCTTAATTTTCATGAGAAACCATAAAAAATATATCAATAACCGACATAAAAACACTATATTCTCTCCATTTTTGATAAAACTAGGAATAATAAAAATATAATAAATATTTAATTTCTGAATTGCTGAAAACGGGATAACTTAATAATCTAGAATTTTTTACAAAAGCTCCCTCTTTAACCCATTTGTTAACTCTTATAAGTCCAGACACCAAATAAATTTATAAAGTGAGTCAATTTTATTAGTAGCAAAAAAATTACATAAAATATCAACCTTTAGCCCAGTCATTTTCTTTTATAAAAGCAAGATTACTAAAAAAAACTGAAGGCATATCCTCCTTAGTATTACACGTATACTAAATTTTTAATTGTTGGTGCCAACAGACAGGCAAATCAATGGATAAAGAAAAAACGTGGTTTTCCTAATCTAGGAAACTTTTTTAACAACTACTTTTTTTTTCTTATAGAAAGAAATGTAAAAAAGAGTAAAATTTAACTATGTATATGCTAATATTATATACGCTTAAAAATTGCTCTGCAAGAAATAAACCCCATTTAAAATGTTCAGTTGTTTATTAAACGTAATTTGCAATTATAAAATTTTGTATAATTAAAACTTTAAAATAAAATATTACTTGTCAAGTTATTTAAATAAATTATATTTATAGGAAATTGTACATCCCCGTAAAATATTTAAACACGTTTTACATTTCATTGATACGTCACACAATTTGACAAATATTCGCACAGATATTAAACGTTATTATTTACTTCACATAGATTAATAATGAACAATGGGTCTGGCATTTTATGGAAAATATAATCGTAAATTAAAAACGAAACAAAAGCACGGCAATATCACAAAATGTCGCTAAATAATGTAAATAAATATATATTTTTATTTTCTAAACAAAAATATAAATGTTGCCTTTATAAATAACAAAGTATCATTTTTAAATATAAATATTTTCTTTGTTTAAAAAATATTTATTATTTTCAAAATTTGTGAAGCGTAGTATAGTTATTTATATTGCCGTGTTATTTTATTAAAACTTGTTTCACAAATACTGCAAATAAAATGCAAAAACTAAATTCTACACAATTGAATGCGTTCTTGTGGACTATACAGGTCCCACGACAAAATGCGACGATTGATTTCTCGAGATGCTTTAAAAAATCAATGAAAGCAACTCGGCTAAAATATTTTTAAATTATTGGCACTTTTGGTTATACCGGAAGTGGGTGTCAACTTCCATATTTTAAATAAAACACCCTATATATTATTATATTTAAAGATTCCATTTAAGATTCTAGACAGATTTTATGAGAATGTTCTATACCTAAATCTAAGCGTTTTTGATAAATTCAAGTTTTTATACCAAAAACGACGTTTGCCTAAATTTTTTTTATCAAATTATGCTATGAGAACGCCTTTATTATTTAATCTAAGCTAAACTTGGTGTTGCAAAGAACATACTTTAACAGATTTTGATACAAACATATTATACAGGGTTTTTAAAAATAAGATTAAAAATAAAATAAAAAGAAAAATCAAAAAGAAATTTTTAAAGGAATCCCTCAATTTTTTTAATTTTATCTAATTTAGCAATAAACATAAGGAAAAGTTTAGATAATGTTGTTTATTCCAAAACTTTTTAGTTTTTGAAATATTGCTAGTTTATTATTTTTATATGGCGATTGCTAATTTGAAGTTTAGTTATACTCCTATTTGGCTAAGACATTTAACTCTTAGTTGGCTATGACTGGAAAATTTCTATAGCCATTGTTTGTTAACGGCATCATTGTCAACTCTTAGTTTTATTGAATCGCCATTTAAAAATAATAAACTGTCAATTTATTAAAAATTAAAAGAGAACCATGCACACTTAAAATGGGGTTTATATGTTATTAGGGTCCTCAAAAGAAGCAATTTTTATCATTGCGCCAAAACTCTAAACCTACAGGGTGAGCCGCTAGAGCGAGGTATAATTTGTGTCTTGCTAATTTAAAAAATAATGATTTGCTAGGTATTAAGTGTATTAAAATAGTAATATTACTAAAACTTTTTATATTTACTGTGTGTTTCATTTATAAAGTGTAAAAAATACAGGGTAAATTAGAAAACCAATGGTTTAGTCATATGAAAAATATTAATAGGTATCCCAAATAAGTAGTCTGTAATATTACTGTTAGGAAATAACAAATTAAGTCAAAATGACGTACTTTTACCTTGATAAATAAAAAGGAATTTAAGCAATTTGACTATTCTAATGCATTGCTGACAAAAATGAGAGTTTAAAAACAAAATAGTTTTACAAATATAGCATTATTTATTTTAGCATAAACAGTAGCCTAAAAAGCAAAGATATACCCGAAGATAAACGGAAAACATTACTGATTGTTTACAATCAAATTCTCGACAAAGTAAAACGGTCACTAAGGCAAGTGAATCAGTATATACGAGGTTTTGTATAATAGTATTTTAAAGATAAAAAAAATAATAATCTTTTATAAATAAATGTATAGGGACGTCATTATAGCGATAATCATTAATTATATGTGGTGATCCACATATAATTAATATCCAATTCTTAATATCTCGAAAACTCTAACAGCTATGAAAAAATGTTATATAACCACAAATCAAAATTATTAATTTGTTTAAATAAAATAAAAAATACAAAAATTTATGATTGGACAAATATTAAAGTAAACAAGTTGGGGCATAACTTAAAATAGTCCTAAAAAATTGATTTTTTTATTATATATATATCAAAAACTATTGAATATATAGAAAAAATTTATATAACTTAAATTAAAGATCTTGTGACATAATTTTTGTTAAATAAAATTTTGTATGGCTTTAAAAGTTTTCAAGATATTAAAATTTAAAACAAAATTAATAATATTTCAGTAACCAGGGGAGACAAAAAAAATATTCTACCAAAAATAAAGCTCCCAAAATTGTCCATATAAAAAGTTATATAAACATTTTTGATAAAATAAATAATAAAGAAGATGTATTCAAAAATTTAATTTTGTTTATTACACAAACACATTCCAAAATAGTAAAAAAAATATTAATATATATTTTTAATCATCTAATTTTTTATTTAAATTAGTTATTTTATTTATTTTAAACATATTTCCTAAAATAAATCGCAATAAAAATATTATTTGGGATATGGAATATTATTTTTTGGCTTACCCTGTATTTTTATTTTACTTTTTAACACTTTGTAAGTTAAACAATTTAATTTACAGAAAAAAAATGTAAACGTTTTTGAATTACTTACTTTTCAAATACAGGTAATACTTGACAAACCATTACTTTTTAAATTAGCAAGACACAGCGGCTCACCTTAGAGTTTTGGTGAAAAAATGAAAATTACTTCTTTTAAGGTCCTTTATAACATAATAAAATTTGGTTTATTTTCACCGGTCGCCAAAAACCTTTTTGGATAGAAAAAGGTACACAAACTTGCCCTTATTTTTTAACACCCAGTATTATAAGTTTTTAAAATATTGTAAATAATCTGTTGAAGTAGGACCTTTTTTAACAATAGAAACTTAAATACAATATGCAAACCGCTTACATTTAGGTATGGGACATGATGCATAAAATCTACCTAAAATCGTATGTAGAATTTTAAAATGAAATAATAAATAGGATGATTCATTTAAAATAAAAAAGTTGACACCTACTTCCGGTATAACCGGAAGTGCCACCAAACATATTTTAGCCAAGTTGCCCCATTGATATTAGGATATTCTATTATATTCAAAATTTAAAAAATGAACACCTTGTATATTTATTCAAAACATCGCACCACGGTAATTGTCAAAGAAAAGCTTAATTTTATAAGGGCTAATCTGGAAAAGGGATAATTTACGTCACAAATGAAGTTTTGGCCCAGTTTTGAAATGTGTGCGGGTTCGTATTCGGCTGAGTCGTTCTCGCATTTCATTAAATAAATTTAGCAATTTATAACAAAGTTTCCTAATGAATAAATCTAGTTTAAGCTCACTCAATTATTTCTGTCCACTGAGCGCCAGACTAAGACTTCTCCATACACTTTATAATTTTGCCATTCTTTGCGCCTCGTCTAACGAAATTTATTTTTACTTTGATTACGCCTTAAAAAAAAATAAGTAAAATGTATTATTTAAATTGTAGACGCAAACAAAATTTAAAAAAATCCGTTATTGTAACATTACTTACAAAGATTTTTATAAATTTGATAAAAAACAGTGAAACCTCTCTTGGCCAGACACTTGGGGGACCCTGAAAAAGTGTCCGTTCAAAGGAGTTGTCCATCCAAAAAAGACATATGGCATAAGAGCGAAACTCAACAATGTGCTATTATTTTTTTAATAATTTTTATAATCACTATTTTATTAAAACAACGTTTAATAATAATAACAAAGTAATCATATTTATTAAAAACTGAAATATCATCTCAAAAATTTTGGTATCATATGAAAATACTCAAACCAAAATTTTTTATACCGACCGTCAACTCTATAGATGGTTTCCATTGTTAAGGATATAATAAGTGATATTCCCTTTGCACTGTCGTAACATTATTATTGTTACCATAAAAAAGACGCACAATAACATTTTTTTTTGTTCTTCTGAATAACTCATCGACAAGAAAGCAATTTAAAGTATAATAGTTCAAATGATTAACCTAAACTTCGTGACGTCATATTAATCATAACACTTTTATTGTTTCCATGGCTTCCTTGATACTAATCTTTTTTTATTTAAGCTAAAATATCTCAAAAATGGTTTACCCAAATATCTTCAATGTATATATATATATATATATATATATATATATATATATATATATATATATATATATATATATATATATATATATATATATATATATATATATATATTTAATGTATATATGTATATCGCATTTTCCAAAAGGTTCAGATACAGTTGCCCAGTTGAATTTTCTTCCAGAAAGAATGGCCCGATAATTTCGTTTCCATAAATACCTGCCCAAAAGTTGATCTTCTCTGGAAATTGAGTATGTCCTTCCTGAAATATGTGCGGATTTTCATTATCCCAATATCTGCAGTTATGTCTATTAAGAATTCCATTTAAGAAGAAAGTTGATTCGTCAGAAAAGCAGATATTTTTGATCAAATGAGGGTCTTCGTCAATTCGCTGGCACATTGATTCGCAAAATTCTATTCTTCTATCATAATCGTCTTCGTTGAGTTCATGAAGAATTTGTATTTTGTATGGAAAAAAACTTATTTTTTTCAAAATTTTGTGCACGGAACCCGTAGAAATATTGGTCAGCTTAGAAACTTTTGGAATAGACAACGTCGGATCTATTGCGAACTGTCCTAGTACCTCAACCTGGCGTGCTTCGTCTAAAACCCTTTCATTAGTACTTTTCTTGTTGCATACAGATCCAGTTTCTTCAAACTTACGCACCAATTCCATTACATATTTATGCCCCACGTTTTTATTTTGATGCCTCTCATTGAATACTCTGGCGGTTCTACGCGCGCATCGATCTTCAGCCCCATATAGGAAAATTATTTCTATTCCTCTGCTAGAGTATACACCATTTTAAAATCAAGATTCTTAATTTTAAACTAACGATGTCAAAATGACAATCCTAACAGTAATAATTAACTGGTTCCTAAACGTCTTAAAAACTTGTGCTATTGCAGTGTTTTTGCTGTAGCAGGTAACACAAAAAATAATAATTGGAATGAATGCACACTAAAATAGTCTGCGAGGAATTTCAAAACAAGCTTGTCTCGCCAATAACGGCGCACATTTTGAGCATTTGATAAAATAAATTATTTGAACACGATAAACTAATTAACACACATTTTTACTTCTAAGTCGCTTCTACGTCCATCGATTTAAAGTTTCTTAGTACTGTTGGATAGCAAATTTCATGCCGCTTACAATGATGTGTCACACTATGGGGGTTGCCATTTGACATATCAAAGTGAGGTTAACTGGAGGTTAGGAGGTGACCGATAAAATTTTATCAAGTACGAAATTAAACTTCCCCCTGTATATCTAAATCGACGTGATTCTTTGTTTTTTTGGTGAGTGTTTTTTTTTTTTTTTTTTTTTTTTTTTTTTTTTTTTTTTTTTTTTTTTTTTTTTTTTTTTTTTTTTTTTTTTTTTAAGATATTTAGGGTGGTAGCAAAAACAGATCTTTTATTATGGCGCATAATATACAGGGTGTTCCATTTAAAAAAGTTAAAGTTCTATTTTTTTATTGCGATAATTTTTTACTGATCGTTTTAAAAGATAATATGGAAAAACACCAACAATTTTTATAAAAACATTTTTTTTATCTTTAAAAATAAAGGCTCCAGATGCCACGTAAATATAATCAAAGACCCTGTACATTTTAACTGAATTTATATATTTTTAAGCTGTCAACTTTAGGTTTGTTGCAAAGATATTTAACAGAACTCTAAAATTTTACAAATATTTATCAAGGTAAATATGCCTTGCATGTAAAAAACTCTTATTCATCGTGTTAAATTTCTGTTTTAAATATTAATAAAAGTTGAAAACACATATTAATAATAGTGGATGAAAATAGAAAAAAAAACAAAAAAATATACTAGGTAACTAAACAAACATAAAACAAAAAAAATTAGCTAAAAACAAAAATTTTTAAAGAGTCTCTGTATATCCACCTTTCCTTTTGCAGGATCGCAGATTGCAGTGGTCGGTTAGCTAAAAAAATATAATTTTAGTAAAATTTTACGAACATGCTTTAATTTTATAAAAGTTATTTAAAAGTTATTTTGTTTAGGCGACCATAAAAAAGTACCAAATTAAAATATTAAAAATATGTATTATACAAGATTAATTCAAATTAAAAAAATAAATAAAAAACAAACAGGAGGCCATGACTCAGTAGGTATTTAAGCATACCTTTTGATTTTAAATAACCTTTTTCTTAACATTCTGTTATGTTTTTTAAAAATGAGGGTACTTTACTTCCAAGTAGTTTTTTGACTTACCCTGTATATTTTCGAACATTATATAATAAAACCAACTGCCGCAAATATAGTTTCGGACCATGCACTAACCTTTACAAGAAGTAACATATTTCGAAAAATTTTAAATAAAAATATTTTCATTTATTGCACACCTAATGGACCACATTATTACATACATTAATTAGAAAAAAAACTGGGAAGAAAAGAAGAAAGTTTCGATGGAAGACTGTAGGAAGAAGGTTTGTTTAGACATTATGCCAGACCTGATCAAAAAGCCTTATAGTCCAGTAAATGTAGGGACAAAGCTGTAAATAAATCTGTACAGTTTTCCCTTGTGGCTCAATTTTAAGGTCTTTGGTGATGCTTTCGAGCAAAAAAAGTTTTTCAACATTAACAGGTGGAAAAGGGTTAGATATAGCCCCTCAAGGCCCGAAAAATGAGTTTCCCGCTAATATCTGCCAAAATATGCAAATTGGAGAATTTTTGTTAACACAAAAAATAAAGATCGCCTTGTAATCTACAAAAATGGTCCTTATAATTGTTTTTGAAAAATCGATAGTTTTCGAGATAACGGGACCCAAAAGTCCCCTCATTTTAGCTGCCGCTCTACCGCTAGTATGCCGCTATCTTCATGGATTCACTTATAAGCGGGCGGAGGAATTGTTCCATTACTCGGGCAATTATGTACATTTTTTAATCATTCATCGTTCATCGAAATGGAGAAAAATCATTGCATATGAGTCTAGTGGGTCCAGTATAATTTTTCTAGAATATTAAAAAAAGCGGTCAAAGTTTTTTTACAATCTTTTGAGAGTATCTCATTAATTTATTTATATTTTTAAAAAATGGTTTGGTATTAACTTTTCTTTTTTATAATGAGACCTTAGCAAGTGTTTAATGATCCCAGAAAATTTTCTTCACCATCTTTCTTGTGTTTTGATAAAAAAAATATTTTGCCCATCTGCATTTTTAGCCGCTTCTGGAGTTCTAGAAAATCTGTAAAATAAATGCGTATCAAAAACTCATTACCCATTAAAATGCTTTTTAAAGCACATCATTTGGAAGCTTAGAGTGTCTAATTTCTAAATGTACTATTTTGTTTTTAATAAAGGCTAACAGACGGACAACAATGCATTTTCAAACCCGTGGACCAAAAATTCGGTAAGAAACTACCACATTTATCCAGTGTGAAATGTTGGATGGATTTTTCGACGGCCGTTTTTGCGAAAAATATTATTGTTGCGAACAAAATGGTAGGGACCATTTCAATAGATTTTGAGGTGATCTTCACTTTTGTTTTAACAAAAATTCTTAAATTCGCATATTTTGGCAGATATTCGCGGGAAACTCATTTTTGGGATTTTGGGGAGCCATTTTCAGCGGTTCCCACGTCGGAATCGTGATAAACTTTTTCTCGCTCGAAAGCATCCGCAAAGACCTAAGAATTGCGCCACAAATGAAAACTGTACAGATTTATCTACAACTCTGGGTACTTTCAGGTCTTCAGTTACTGGACTATCAGATATATCAGAGCAATGATTTTCAAACTAAGGAAGATCTGCAGAATTTTTCTGTCGAAATCGGTATTGTCTGTCAGGTATAATTTTAAGTTTTTTAAAATACTTTAAAATTTAGCAAACAATAAAAAATTTATAACACTGTGTTTATTATATTAAGATATTAATTCTTCCGACCCATAGACGAGGCATTAACTTTTAATTAAATAATATTTTTAACAAATATTTTTACAAACCAATTTAGGTGCTATAATTTACTGCAAAAATATTAACAAAATCACACGAACTATTGGCAATTTAAGAACCTCTATATCTGAAAGAAATTTGTCTTAATCATTGTAACGAAAGCGTCGCCGGAAGCTGACAGTAATAGCCAATATTTTCGCTGTAAGTAACTTAGAGCCGGAAAAGCTATTTCAATCTAGTTTAAATAGAAGCAGGCCTTAAATCTATTGGTATATTGCGCCTTATAAAGAACTTGGCAAGAGTGACAACGAATAATCCGGGACATACAGTAAAAGTTTTATTTGTTTTAACACATGACTTTTTTAATAAAATCGGTTTATTTAAACCAGGGTTGGCTTCTAATTTGCACTGCCAATATCTTTTATATTTAAAAATATTTGAACTGACGTCATTAATTTGTAATATATACTTTAAATAAGTAAGTGAAATAAAAAATAAACATAAGCTATTAAATATACAAATATTTCTATATTTTGGAAAAACAATATTTAAGCAAAATTTTTGCAACCTTAATACTTTTTTTTTTAATTTTATTAGATCAAAGCATATCTAGGAGTAACCATAAGTTTATTATGACAAAAGCAAAAATAAATCTTTTACAATCATTTTAATTTAAATTTTTGCTTGCAAGACAGTAATTCTAGAGACTAAAACTATAGTAAAGTTGTTGTAGGAGGTGACAGGAATGTTTGTGCTTAAGAAAGATGTATACAGGGTGTAAAAAGTATGATGCTCAGCATTTTAATGGGCGATAGTGAAGCTCAAAACAAGCTAAAAAAAGCCAAAAACACATGGCAACTTAAAACTCATCGAGTAGAACGTTGAACGTTTTTTGCGAGGTTTTACATATTTACACTTTTTTAAAGAGATGTTTATTTACATTTCATTTGTAATTAAAAAAATAATTGTACTTACCACAGACAAAATTAAGCTTAATATCCATGTAAAGAACACAAGTTATTATATTTTAAAACAGCACTTTTTATTTTGCTTGAAGAATAGAATGCCTCTAATTATAAAAAAAAGAAACAGCTGTGAACTGTGGTATGTGATACGTTTACTTCGTGGCCTCGTACTAGTTCCAGGATTTTCTTTTGCGATTTCCAAAATTATTTTCTCTTGTTTCACAGACCCTCCTCCTCCCAGGATTTCTCGGTTGCACACATCTCGTTTCGAAGACTTTCTGGTACCGTTGTGGAAATCTTTCACGGTAAATTTAAGCTTCTAGAATAGCATTATGGTTTGCTTCGGCGTAAATTATTACCTTATCGGCATATTCCCGGTTTAAAAACGTTGGGCATAGGGCATAAGCCCCGCTGCACACTTGCGGTTTTTAATCGTCCAGCACGCGCAGGCCTAAAGTAATAACAGGTAGATCAAGTGATGCACACTTGTGTCCGGTCTGTTAAGTTTAACACATATGTCATATAAACTTTTTAACTTGTTTTGAGCTCCACTATTGCCCATTAAAATTGTAAGCATAATACTTTTTACACCCCGTATAACAAAAATCAAGATATGCTTTTCTTAGTAAGAGCCGAAAGATTTGTTTATCTCTTATAACTTTGTAATTATTGGTCGTGGAGAAAAATATAAAAAATAAATAAGAATTAAATTTTCTACAGGATAGATTGGTTAGAAATTGCAAAATATTTTACGCAAAGTTTGGCAAGATTCTTAGAGGAACCTCAAAATTCGGCAAGAAAGAACAACATGCTATGATGAAACATAATGGCACATTTCATTAAAATAGGTTCAATAGTTCTTGCATAATAATAATGCAACCCCATTTCGTTTAAAAAAATGCAGTTTTTAAACTAAGTAGAGCTCAAAATATAGGAAATATTGGATTTTTTTTTACATATAGAAATATCAAATTATTTGGGATCCCTTAGTAATTGTTTAAGGTTATGAACCATTTTAATTTTCCTTTTTAGACCAGAAAATTTAGTTTAAACAAATTATAAAAATTATTTTTATGCTTTAAAATTATTTTATTAGTAGACTATAAATGGCAATAGAAAAATAACTTTCTATAAACCATGTGAAAAAGTCGATATTTGCTATTGTTTATAGATTTTCCATATACGTCTGACACCTTTGATAGCTTTACAACTAATTAACCAACTGACAATATTTACATATTAGAAGACGCGTTAATTCAAGTCATTTAAACCATATTTTAAGTGAATTTTTTTATGGAAAATTTGCGAAGTTTATTTGTACCAAAAAAAATAATAATAAAAAGCGTTTAAAAGCTTGAAATCCCTAAAACATGTAAAAAAATCAACTTTTAAATCCCATATTTCGGACTCATTCAACTTGCAAAATTATCCAATTTTTTAAACAAAGTTGGATTGCAAAATTATTGTACAAAAACTAGCAAACACTTAAATTTTGAACTTCCATTGTCTTTATTTGTTAACTAGATGAAAAGCCTGCCTCCGCCAGGCGAGAGACAATATTAAGTAGCCTCTGTCTCCTTAAGACGCCTTCCGTACGGCTAACGGTAACAAAACACTTTTTTGCTCCTATTTTTGTCCCGGGGGCGAAATTCAAAAAACAGGCGTCGTTAGTTTCTAGCCACTGCTAGACTACCACTGTGCCAAATTTCATGATTTTAGCTCAAGCCATAACTTCAGAATCACGTAGACAGGCAAATAAATAGATATACCTACCTACATATAAATATATCCACATTAGCAAATTATATATTATAGATTGTTACACAAGCTTTCGGCGAGTGATGTTTTTTTAAATGTATTTTTAATGTCTTTTTGAAAATAAATTAATGTTTGGCTATTTTAAATTACAAATCAAAATAAAAAAGGTAACATTGCCGAAAAAATAAACAGTTTAAAAGAAAATATGGCAATAGCGCAAATTATCAGGGGAAGGAGTATATATATATATATATATATATATATATAATATATATATATATATATATATATATATATATATATATATATATAACATTTATTTTTTATTATTAATATTATTATTATTAGACAGTTTTTTTTTAAATTTTATATGGTTTTCGAAAAAATAGTGCAAATAACAAGACCGAAAAGTGTTTATCGTCATCGCTTGTCCAAAAAAATACGTAATATGATAGTTAGGTATATATCCTATTGGTAAAAACTTTTCCATCTAAAGCACATATAGTAATGTTTAAGCAAATTTAAAAAACTATATTTAAATGCGTTTCTTTAAAGGACAAAACGCTTAATTCTAATTGTCTTTTCCAGCACCTTTTTCTTTTTATTTAGTCTTTAGTAATTCGTACAGATAATAATACATATTTCAAGTTATTTACTGTTATACGCCACTGTACTGCAGAGCTTTTCTTTACACAGCCTTTCTTTGGCAGCCAATTTAAGATGGATTATAGAGGGATCTGTGTACGTGGGCTTTTATCTAGAGGTCTTTTTATAACCACATAATTTATGTCCTTATTTTATCTCACGAGCAAAACAAAATTTGTTTGCCCTATTTATTTTTGTAAGAAAAAGAAAATTTTCTGGTTTATTGATTTTTTTTTACATGTTGTTTGCCCTTTGTGGTTAAGTAAAATATTGTCTGTAATTTAGGTTGTATTTACTTTTTTAATATTAAAAAAACATTTTAAAAAATGAGAAATAAAGTAAAAAAGAAAAATATGTTTTTTACGGTAAATAAATAATGGAATGAGAAACACTATCAGAAAATAATCAAAATTTTAATTCGTTCCCCCTAGACAATCTAATTTTTATAATTTGTTGATAAGCATCGATGTGCTACACACTTATTAATGCACCTACGTGTAGTTCTCATCAGGTGATCGATATTCTCTTTATCGTTTTTTCTTTCTTTCTCTCTCGTACAATTAAAGATACATATGGTGAAGTTATCTTCAAATTAAAGAGCTAATATTTGTAAACTGTTAGGTGAACTCCCATCTCTCATAGCAGAGAAAAAAAGATGGCAATGGTGCTAACAAAAGTCAGTAAGTAGTAAGCCTCGCAGAACTGTTTGTTTGTTGTAACAGAAGACGCAAAAAGGTTTTTTTAATATAAAATATTGATGCAACCATTACTGCTAATTGTCGAAATCCAAGTGTTAGAAATTATATTTCTCCCTATTTTATTTTTTAAAGGTACTGATCTGGACCTCTGCTGTATCGATTTCTTACCTAAAAAATCTAACTGACCAATTAGAATAACCTTCTCATGACAACTGACTGACAAAAACCTGTTGACAAATTGTTTTTAAAAAGTAATATAAAAAATAATTCGTCTGACGTCTTCTTCGCATGTCTTTGACCAGATGATGCGTGCCAACGATCCAGATGTTGTTTTAAGGACCATCTGTCTATTGTTGTTTTTATCGCCTGTTTTAATAGTCCAAGTAGTGGCTCTGAGCCATTAAACTTTCTAGATGAGCCGGCTCTTGCTAGTTCATCTGGTTTTTTATTGCCTTTTATTCCCGTGTTTCCAGGTACCTAAAGGAGTTCTATTTTGTTGTTTCTGGCGACAAGTTCTTTTAGGTCGTTCAGGCACTCCATTGTGGTTTTAATGTAAAGCCCTGGAAGTTTAGGGCATTTAGAGCAGTCTAACTGCCAGGAAAACTGCGTATGTTTTGGTTGTGATGTCCCCTTCTTACAATCTCTTGAACACATGCTTGGCTAGTATAGATTTCCGCCTGGTGTACTGTGACTTGCTTGCCTAATAAAAAGCTATAACTCACTCTGGGTCTTATCCCGAATACAGCAGCATCAACTCCATCACTTGTCTTTAAGCCATCGGTTTACCAAACCAGGTCTCTGAAAAGTTATAGAGTTGGTCTAAGCCCCTAGGTAAAACCAAAAATGCTTCTATATTTTATAAGGCACATTTTTTCTATTTTTAGATTAATTGTCATCTGTAGGTTCCACGTTAATATAGTAATACAGGGCCGTACCAAAAAGTTGTGATTGTTCAAAATAGTAAAAAGACGTGTAGGTGGCGCCCCCTACAAGTAAGAGCCGTACCAAGACTAGATTCGAATCCGTCATACCAAAAAAACCCTCGAATAACAATTTTTGCTCCAATATTATTACATTATCATATATTTTATTTAAGAAATGGAAAAATTAAATAAAAATTTTAACACCCTGTATTTCGGAAACGAAGGCCTTGCGGTCCCATATTTGTAAGGAGTTTTATGTTTATTTTTGGACCCTGACTAAGTACCCGAAGTATTGACATTTCCTCATGAATCACCCTATACAGGGTGCCACAGATTCGAGTGCATGCATGGGGATCTCGGAAACCGAAAAGATGAAATCGTTAAAAATTTGGAAAGTTGCGCATCAGGTCCTAACAACTGCCGATTGAAAGTTGGTACAGTACTTGAGATATCCGGAAAAACCAAAATTTTCGTTTCGTTTTAATTTTTTTTTGACGTTATTTAAAAAGATATGGAAAAACAAAAGACAATTTCTTTTGGCCACTTTTTTGCTCTACAAACAGCGTTGAGGGATTTTTCCCTAAACGTTTCGTTTTCGTTAAACCCTCCTTTTTTTTTTAAATGCGGCATTCAATTTTTATTGCATTTTTTTTTAAGGTTATAATCCCAATTACAATGTGTATAAAAACCCTTTAAAATTTTTCTGTTAAATAAACATATTTCCCGTAAGAGACAATGAATAAGACAAGAACGCACATATATCTATGGGGCGTTTCATTTTGTTAATAAATATTAAGTTTTACATTTTTTAATTTGGGGTAATAAATTAAAAAAAAATTTAAAAAAAAAACCCCGGTTAAGTAAGCAGTTATAATTTCCCAAATTTCAATGATGTATAACACTTAATTTTTTCTGTTAAATAAACTTTTCCCATAAAAGGAAATGGTAAGACAAGGCCACATCATATCTTATAGGGCGTCCATATTTGTTAATAAATATTGATTTTTTGTTTGTAATTGGGATAATAAGAGGGTTTAAAAAATTAAATAAAAACCAAATCCGTATTTAAAAATAAAGTTGAGGGTGGTTTTAACGAAAACGAAACGTCTACGAAAATTTTCAAAAACTGTTTTGTAGAGCATAAGAAGTGGCCAAAAAATTTTTTTTTTTTCCATATCTCTTTAAATATTAGAAAAATTTAAAAGAAATCAGCAAATTTTGTTTTTTTTGGATATCTCCGGAAGTTCTCAGAAACAACTTTTTTAAACCATGTCGTTAGGCACCTAAAGCGCAACTTTGCCATAATTTAACCGACTTCATTTCTTACGGTTTCCCAGATCCCATGCATGCCTCGAATCTTGGCACCTGTATATATAAAGATATATATATATATATATATATATATATATATATATATATATATATATATATATATATATATATATATATATATATATATATATATATAATATTAATTTAATTGTGCGGTGGACCTAAAAATGGATGCCCATTTCTCCAAACTTTACAGACCTATTGCGGTTGGATGGACGAACTAGTCCCTACAAAGGGTAAGAAGGGTTGGTTAACATGCGGACCGGATAAGGGCTAAGACAAGTTAACTTGGATAGTATTTGGGCATAATGATCATTTTGGTGCGTTAATTTTGACAGATGGGGTTTAAGACAAATCATAATAGTCAGAATGTTTTTGGTTTTTATATAGAATCAAATGATTTTTTTTAATCTTACCGAACTCGGAAACGAGAAAATTGTGCCAAAAAAAGCTTTTTTAGTAAATATTTATTGCTGTAGTGGATTACAAAAAAAATGATATAGAAATACAATAATTAATTTTTATTTATAATTATAAAAAATAAAACTTAGTTTACGATTAATAAAATATATTACGTAAATTCACCGGTACAGACAATTAATAAAGGCACATCTAGTTATTTACACCTTTTCTGGCACACACTGCAATTTTTGTTTTATAAACCAATGACTGTTAAGGTGTATTTAAGTGAGACAGTTCCTAAAACAATTCAAAAACCTAGGTATCTCATTACAAAAATATTATATTATTTTTTTGATTTTCTTTTAATTCATTTTTTAAGTGTTTTTTGGGATTCTATGCAAAAAAATACAACAGATGGCAATTTTTTTTCTTTAATACAAGAAAAGCCACAAATAGGGCACTGTTTAGTCCTCGTTGGATGTCCCTATACATCTAAAGACAAAGTAAAAACAGGGCAACATATCACACATTTTCTTAAGAAAAAATATCTAAGGCTTAGAACTAGCATTAGTTCTTCGCATTTAAAACTATAACTCCGTATTATACGCAGTCAGCCGTGTGAATTTCCACTTTCCCTTCCCTGTCTGTTCCATAATCGCGATTGTTCTCGTACATCTTTCCACCGAAATTATTTCAGATTCTCCGATTATCAACCGTACTTATCTCGGGGATTTTCGGCTTTTATCTGGATGCCTGGTCCTGGCGGCCATTACATTTTTCTTTTGGATGATTTACCAATCCACTTAATTCAGATAATGACGATCTACGAGGACCGGGACGTGGCCAACGAAGCATTACAAATGTGACGTCATAGATAGAGGCCTGTATAATGCTATTTTTTTTGGTAAAAAACTGGTCCAGACGGCTTAATTAACCCAAAACATTTTTTGTCATAAATTGGTTTTATTAAAAATAATTTGTTGCAAGTTTAATTTTTTCTCAAACTTTTCAAATAAACAATTAAAAAGTATGAAACCAAAATGTCATGAAAGGGGCTTGGATCCAAAAATATTTACTGCGGTCTTCAAGGTAGTAACATTATTATTTTTATTAATATAATTAATATTATTAATACATTCTAAAGATTATTTTTCTCAAAAAATTCTCAAGTGTTGGAAACAATGATACTTTTTTCTTGTCGTTCAAATGGAATTTTGTTTCGCTCGGCCTAGCACGACGACGGTGTTTGCGTACCACCAGTGGTATGCGTACCACAGGTTGGAAAACGCTGAATTAGAAAATCTTAACTTGCTGTTTTCCAGTTACAGAAATATACCTTGTTCAAAGATGCCCTTAGGCTAACTTGTAAAATAAACACATCTAGAAGGGCTAATTACGAACCTAAAGCTTTACATACCAGAAGAAGAAAATTAATTTATATTAAAAATATATATTAAAAAACACCTTAGCATATTCGCCTAAGAAAAACCTATTTAAAGGTAAAAATAATTTATTAGCAAACATTCTCAACTTTGGGGTCGAGCTGGGATGTTAATCTTTTTGATTATGTAAAGTTTTTGTTATAAAAGCAAGTGGTTTTCCTGAGCTAAACGGCAGGCCAACCTATCAACCTTTATTAAACACTGTTCCAGGGCCATTATTCTGACGCCAAAGAAAGATTGTATGACGTAAATATTGTGAACTTTGCTGCAAAAAGCGCATTTTTAAAGTTGTCATATAAAAACACATGATGGATTCTCTGCTTAAAGTCTTTGCAAAAGATCGCTTTGTTTGGCATTCTCATTTACAAATCAAACCATTATCTTTCCCGCAAAGAATACAAAAACTTTTTGCTTTGTCATTTGGAAAATTATTTACGATTATAAAAATAGGTTTCTTTATCTAAGTAACTTCATAATTTATTCTTCTTAAATACTGTTACATATAGCAACAGTATATCGGTGTTTATTTAGGTAACGTAAGTTTAAAACTTTCTACGTACTTAAAGCCAATAATATACACAATTACATTTATGTATTGCCAAGATTTTTAAATTAGTAGAAAATTTTGAAAATAATAAAAAGTTTAAATAACCTAACAAAAAAATGAGGAAAAATAATTGTAACGTCATGAACTAAAATGTAATTCCAATAACACCAAAGTCTTGGACTTTCATTGTCTTTATTTGTTAATTGATACACAACGTTTCGGTTAGTGATGTATCTCCAACCGATTTAAAAAAAAATTAAAACTATTATTAAAAGCTACAAATATTACACTACCCGTTGTTCACCGAAACTTAACTGATTTTTCTAGGTCTTAGCAACGGCTGTCAGATATTCAGTCGATGCTTGGCTTGCTAAATACATTTTGGTTGTTTACAATTATAATAGCTTCTTTAATTTTTTTTTCTTCTAGTGAGTTTCTTTATGAATAATTTTTGCTTCCGATCATTGTATGCGGTGTTGTTTTGACCATGCGTGTTCGGCAATCCCTGACTTCGACGTTTCACGTCGTTCCGTGTGTTTTTTGTGTTCCTTAACTTTAATTTTGAGTTGTTTTTTGTTTTCCCGATGTATATCTCCGCACATTTGTACAGTCATTATTTGAAACATTGTTGTCGGTCTCGTCTTAGTAAAAATACTTCTTAGAGTGGTTTGGGACTTAAATACCGTTTACATATTATACTTATTCGTCATTCTGCAAATCTTTTCCGAAGCTCCTTGAAGTTACGGAATTGTAAAAAAAATTGGTCATGTGAAGTCTTGTTTAAGTTGGGTTTTTTTCTTATTTTGATATTTATGATTGTTTTCTTTACCAGTCTCTCACTGTTTCCGTTTCGCTTAAGATCCCTAAATTTATTACCATTTTCATCCCGCAGAGATTCTTTACTGTTACACATGGTCACTGCGCGGTTATATAGAGTACGTATGACCCTCTGTTTTGTTTCGTTAGAGCGATTAGACTTCTTGTGTAAATATTGTTCATTGTGGGTAGGTTTTCTGTATACCGAAGTTTCTATCTGTCCATTATTTCGTTTGACTAGAACGTCGAGGAAAGATAGAGCCAAATTTTGCTCCTTTTCCATTGTGAATTTGATACAGGGTCAGATGCAAATTATATGTTTTAAGAAACCTTCAACATCATACAATAAAAGTAATCATTCTGCGCATAGTGCTCATCTTTACTTAAAAGTAGGAATACTAACACAGCACCAAAAACTCCATCACTCCATCCAGCAGCAAAGTGGTGCGTTCTACTAGTGTTTTAAAATGTAGTATTAAAACATTAAAATTTCGGTTATTGGTTAAATCTTAAACATATTAACATATTTTCCGTTGTTTAAATAATGTGCTTTAAAATGAAATGCAATATTTGTGTTTTTGACTCTAGATTTTAAATAACACTACTAATAACTAAATAACCAAATAACTATTCTTAGTAAAACTATGTAGAAAGCTTTTTCGTTAACAATAAAATTTCCTCTCGAAGTGGCACTTTTTAAAGTTAATTGTTTTATTGCACAATAAATGCAAAATTTCAGTTTTAAAAATTCGTTTTTTTTTTTGATTTCTGTCCACAACGTTTTTTTAAGGCAAGATATATATAAAAATTGTTTTACAAAAAAGCAAGCTAACGTCAAAATCCTGTAAAATAAGCTTGGCTAAAAGTATTTTTATTTAAATTTGATAAAAATTTAATTGCTTGAAAAACACTAGTTGTATAACCATATTTTAATAATTTAACATAGTTTAATATTACCTAGGCGATGCCTATACTTATCTTATCTTAAAAAAAAGCTGTAGATAAAAATCTAAAACTAAAATACAAATAGCAATTTCTAGTCTTTTTCCAATTTGTTTTATTTTGCAGCATTTTTTTTAGCTTTAAAGGGTGCCATGTCAATAGAAAAAAATGCTTAGACTTCAGGGGCACCCCAAAACCATAATTAATTATAAAATTGCTATAACGAATTTAATCCTATTTACTCCTTTTTTTTTTAATTTCTTTTCTTTGCAGATTCCCAAAAATCTCAAAAATTTAAGACTTTTATGGCAATTCGTCATTTCTTATAGTCTATAATATGAAAACTAACATTTCTTTGTATAACGTTTGTCAGAACAAGGTAAAAGAAATAAAAAATTTTACTCTAAATTTATTGAAAATGGGCACTTTTAGTAAAGAAAGGTCCATTTACATTTTAATCCAAAACTGACGAAATATGGCATCTGGTCATGTCTGGATGACCCAACCGAGAGAATGTGCGGTGGCTGTTTCGACTAGACTGTAGGATGGCATCCGCAGGACATTCCGAATAATGAGACGAGACAGGTCAGGATAATGGGGTGCATATTTAGGTTTAATCGAGGGTTTAATTGGAATGTCAAATTTAATGAAAGTTTAGAATAAGGTGAACTGACGTGTGAAGTGTAATGGGCCAAAGATTACCTAATGATTACAAAACCATTTTAAGTTGGGTTATGGGCAGTTTTAAAATGTACGGCATGAATCTTTTTTTTGTGCTAGCACCTAAAAAACAACAAATTCGGCAAGAAAAAGTTAAGATACTATTACCCATTGGAAGCATAAAAAAGACACATTTTCAATATATTTTTTTTCACTTCATTTATCAGATAAGATAATCAAACTTTTTCTATATACAGGGTGTCCTGTATATCCTTCGGAAAAAATATTTATAGTAAAACCAGCCTCAAAAAAATGCTGAAAATTGTTTTCAAGTTTCTAATTCTACTGCTAGAGGGCGTAAAACTAAGAACAACATTGAAAACACGGATTATTAAAAAATATGCCATATTAACTTATGTCGTTGATAGTTTTTTCATAAACTACGTAAAATTAAAAAAAAATCTTTTAGGCGTTTTTCCCAACCTGGTAAATATAGGAAATTACATTTAAAAAAAATTAAATAACTTTTTTTCGGCTAAACCAATTTTGATAAACTACGTCTCGTTTACAAAAGCTTTTACCAGGACTTACGATAAAATATTAGTGTATTTAATTTATTTTTGTTGTTTTATTCCTAGCGACTGGTTTGTGTCAAAGTTATAAATTATAATATATATTTTTTTTAACTTAAATACAATCGTATTATTATTATAAGCACATTAAAAAGAGCATAAAAATGTCAAAAAACTGGTGAAAACCGAATTTCGATATCCTAATTAATTCTCGACTTATTGCCAAAAAACTGCATTACTCGTACTTTTTTCTAGTTTAAGTTGTCAGATAAACAACACGACGTTTTTATCAAAAATGCCATAACAACAAAAACCATTTGTTTTTCTATGAATATTAAATAATTTTAATAATATTCTTATTATTTGTTTATCATCAACGTAATAACAGCATTCATAATTTCACGGCTCGTGGATAATACTATCTGATTTATTTTTATCTATGGGCTCAAAATATCTTATGGCATATTGTCTTGCAGCAATAGAGGCATTTTTAAAATTTTTAAAATAAACGGTGAACATATCGTATGCCTCGGTGGTAGAATAAGACATAATTTAAAATTACTTTATAACGATTACTAACACTACTAATAATAATAACGATGAACTGCGATAAACAAGAACTAAATTTAAAATTATCAGGTTTGACAAAAAATGCATTTGTCATTTTTGACGTTCCTCTTTTTTGTGATTTTTGACGTCCCGGCCCTCTCGATAAAAACACCGCGTTTTTTATCTGACAACTTAAAATAGAAAAGGATACGAGTAATGCAGTTTTTTGGCAAGTCGAGAATTAATTAAGATATCAAAATGCGGTTTCTACCAGTTTCTTGACTTTTTTATGCTGTTTTTAATGGGATTATAATAATAATAATACCATTTTATTAGAATTTTAAAAAAAAATTGACAAAATTTATAACTTTGACACAAATTAGTATCACAGAAAAATAAAATAACTACAACCAATATTTTATCTTAAGCTCTGGTAAAAGCTCTTTTAAACGAGACCCAGTTTATCAAAATCGGTTAGGCCAAAAAAAAAGATATTTAATTTTTTTCAAATGTACTTTTGCTGCTCTCCCCTCCCTATATATGATAGGTTAGGAAAAAACGCTTAAAAGAAAAAAGTATCCTAATTTTATGTAGTTTATGAGAAAACTATCAATGACATAAGTTAATATGGCACATTTTTTAATAATCTGTGTTTTCAATTTTCTTCCAAGTTTTACCCTCTTTAGCGGTGGAGTTAGAAACTTGAAAATAATTGCCAACATTTCCGAGGAAATTTTTAAATAAATTTTTCCCGAAAGTATGCGATGGGGGTTTTCAGATATCCTTATCGGATTTCCCTGTATAGTATTAAACAACTCTTGTGGGTATAAAAAATAAAACTTTTTTTATGTACCCTTAATTTTTTTTTAAAATTCTAATACGTAATAGTACTTTAAGTTCATTAAGCAACAAAACAACAGATAATGGTTTTGTGTATTGTCTATTATTACTGTTCGAGTGTAATTTAATCAATCACCAAATTATTTTTTTTAGTTATAATAAAAATGTTCTCAAAATAATAGATTTCTTAACAACTTCGTAAAACCAAACTATTTAAAAACCATTATCTCTATATGTATGTCACCCCAAAATGCAATTAATGACCAAAAAATAAAATTAAGTACCAGAACTAATCAAAACTAATTATAACTAATCAGGACTAACCGAATTAGGTGATTCTATTTTAAGGGACAAAAACTATAGTTTATTTGATGACAGATCTATTATTCTGGGGTAATTTTTTTATTTATTTATTATACAAACTGCCATAAATTTGGGTACATAAATTTAAGCACAAATAAGTTTATTTGGCGTAAATAATAAATTTTTGAATTTGATATAATAATAAAGGAATTTAATTTCAGGACAAAAATTTATTATGGTGATTACAATAATATTTCCTTTTAAAATATACAAAATAAATTGTGCTCTTATGTAACCGCCTAAAAAAACTACGGTTTTTACCTAAAAAAGTAAAGCCCAATAGGCAATAAAACAACAGATAATGGTTTTGTGTGTTTGTCCATTAATACTTTTCTAGTACTGGTATAAGTTTATTGCAAAATTTTGTTTAATCTCCTAACTTTTCAGTGTTATCAGTTTTTAATCACAGTAAAAATTTTTATATCCATTCTCAAAATCATTATAAAAACATGGTTATTATTTTTTTTATATTTTATATATATATATATATATATATATATATATATATATATATATATATATATATATATATATATATATATATATATATATATATATATATATATATAAAAAAATTTAATAATAACAAATATATTTAAATTACAAAATTGTATATCGACAAGTACTAAGTAATTGGTATTGGTAAACATGTATTGTAAAAACTTATTATTATTACCGTATTAAGACAAAATAAAGACATTAAAAATAAATTTTCTGAGACCAAACGTTGAATTATTCAAAAATTTGCCATATTGTATAAAAAATTTTTTAAGTTTTTAAAAATTATAAACTTTAATTTTTTTCTTTTAATTAATATTTTTTTAATTTTTACATTTCATCATTTTTTTGATATAATGCTTTATAAATTTCCCATGTTTTTTTTGAACATCATGTAAAATAAAAAAAATTAAAAATAAAAATTTAATAATATTATTTATTAAAAAAAACAAAAATTAATTTCCCCTAAAACTTTTAACAAAAAATCGTTTATTGCGATTGAAAGCTGAAAAAATGTTTTGCATACGTGGTAAATGGACAAACATAAAATGAAAGATGTTTTATTATTTTAATTTTTCATCGTTTTTTCTTAATAAGCTCACTGTATGCCAGAACTCTTTAATATTATCTGACACACTACTCTCATTGCTGCATAAAGCAAGCAAGTTTACTACACTTACGTCTAGTTTCATATCCCTGTACTTACTATATTAGATAATAACAAAACAGTAAAAATCTTTCAAAAAAAAGTGTCTATCAGAAGTTACGAAAAACGGGGGTAAATCTACCAAAAAAATGAATTTCTAGTAAATATGACAATGCTGGGCACAGGTGTCTGTTTTGGTTGTCACGGCTAATCACACGTCG
Source organism: Listronotus oregonensis (assembly GCA_019359885.1). NCBI lineage: Eukaryota > Metazoa > Arthropoda > Insecta > Coleoptera > Curculionidae > Listronotus > Listronotus oregonensis. Next base: position 49,684 of record JAHBCN010000884.1, read on the forward strand.
TTTTGGTCTGACGTCACAAGTATAGGATTAAACATAAACTTAAAAATAGTTATTACGCCGAAACTAAATTTTTTCGAAAACAGATATTTAGCAGGTAATTTTTAAATAGGCGAAAAATAAGATTTAAGGTAATCTTAATTCAAAATGTCAACTTTATAAAATACCAAAAGGCTATTAACCCCAATAAAAAAAAGAAAACAATTTTTACAATAAATTTAATTTAATTTTTTTATTGGTTTTGTTTTATTTTATTTGCTTTGTTTTACTTCCACAATCTAAATTTTTACTTATTGGCCTTCTTTCATTATTTGTCTGGGGACAATTATTGATAGACCTCAAAGTACATACAAAAAGCAAATAAGAGGCCTAAAGAAAAATTACTTCCTCTCGATCTAAGATAGCCTTTGCGGCATTTCTGACGTTATTTCCGACGACATATTTTCTCCTTTTGATGTAACTGTTTGTAGCTTAATGCGAAGTGCCGGAGGCTCAATACGGTTTCTAAGTTTGTGCCCTGCATACAACCATCCCCGTTGTGGCTCCGGGCTATCCTTCGCTATTCTCTGTTGATGTCAATCAAATATCGGCGGTGAGGTAGGGGTTTTTCCGAAGACAAGCAGATGTTATCGATTTTAAGATAAAAGCAAAGGAGAAGATTAAGAATTTAGAAGTGAAAATTTTTTCCCTTTAGAAGGTATACTTAACAAAAGGCACAACATTTTATTTCAAATTTAAAGATATTGAGAATGTTTATATCGTAAAATTTCGATGCGGTTTAGTCAAGTGGATATAGGCACTATAGGATTAAATTTATTTTCACCGCGTTTTTTCCTTAGAAATTTAGAAGAAAAAAGATGCAGGATTTAAAAAAAAAATTAAATATATATATTTTTTTTTAATTTATAACTTAAATTACCTAAGTGCACAGTAGTGCGTCAGGCCAAGTTCCGGCCTGACGCATGCAGTGTTTTTATATAAAAAAACGTTTCAGCCTATTTTCCCTCCTATCATAACTTTGTTATCATTTCACATAAGGGTAGGAAATTTGGTATGTAAATTTAAGTATTTCAATGACCTGTAAAAAAAACCGGACAAATTATGTCCAGCCGTTTCTGAGATATGAGATTTTCGGCCGAGTGACGAACGCGTTGTTAAAGTTAGCAATGGACTTAACAATGGGTTAAATTTAACAAAGAGGTAAAAATGAACACTTTTGGCAACAGGGTATAACTTAAATGTTAACTTTTTGTCAAATGATAATTAACTTCGAGATTTTGCATTCAAAATTAAATCAACATATTAAAACAAACTTAAAAAAATAATTACCTGGCAAAAAATATGAAAAAAATTGGTTTGACACTTTAACAAAGTAATTTTATATATTTTCTTCAAAACAAGCAGCACAATAGATAGCTTCAATCACCAACACTGCGGAACTTCTTTAAATTTGGCTTTTTAAAAGATTTTCTATAAACTACATTTTATTGATACATTCCGGTAGGTAGATTCATCCAGAGTAGACACAATATTGGCTTAATTTTCTTGGAAAATTAATGTTTTAATTTAATACATATTAGTGAAACTATTTATTTACAAGAATTGTATTACTTACTGCTCTTTAATACCCATCTATCCTTTTTAAAACAAAAGAGTTTTACTAATTTTATGTAATAACTGGAATTACCACTAAAAACTATACCAAGAAGAGGGAACTGTTGAATTCTTATTCTTTTTTCTCTTACGTGGAGTGTTGGCACGACCAAGTTGCAATGCTGCCTATAGTAGTGTGTGCTCAAAGGTTCCGATAGTTAATTTAAGTAGCTTTCTACTGACGAAAATGTGTCCCCTTCTCAAAGTTTGGTGGGCTCTGAAAAGTTTAACAATGAAAAAGGGCAATTAAGATGTGAAATCGTACAAAACGCTCTTGAGCTACTCCAAACCCTATCTTATCTAGCGTGTGTGTAAAAATTATTATTTGTAAATGCGCTGTTTCTAAAACCAAAAACATTTCTTTATTGCGATGCAAAAATTCTTAGATCAAGTTTTACACCCTAGAGTGCGTTTAACTTGGATTTCGACAAAGGCCTTGCGGCGCATTTGACCTGTACCACATCGGGTCTTTAACGGTATTTTTTTAAAGTACCGCCTGTTATAGCTTTAAACAGCAGGAAAACTTCTAAACGAGGTTAGTTTTTAGCAGTAATCCTAGTTATTACATAAAATTATTTAAAATCTTTGTTTTAAAAAGATTAGAAGGATTTTAAACAGGAGTAAGAAATAAAATTCTTGTAAATAAATAGTTTTACTAATATGTATTAAATTAAAACATTAATGTTCCAGGAAAATAAAGTAAATATAAGGTCTACTCTGGATGAATCTACCTACCGGAATGTATTAATAAGATGTAGTAAGCACGAATAATATTAAAGAACCTTTGTTTTAAATTTGAGTTCTGCCTTTTATTTTTGGAAAATACCCCTTGGAGGCCTATCCTATTGTACCCTTGGCCCTTGTTTTGAAAAAAAAGAAAAAAAAAAAACTTTTTACGTTTTAGAGTGCCGAAACAACTTAAACAAATTTTTTTAAATATTTTTGCAAGGTGCAAGGTAATTATTGCAAGGTGCAAGGTAATTATTTTTTGAATCTTTTTTTATATGTTTAATGGATTTAAAACGCAAAATTCCGAACTAAACTACCCAAAACTAACCATAACTAACCAAAACTATTTCTTGTTATCTAGTTACCATGAAATGTTTAAAAATGTGCTGCGTTGTAAAGTTGTTTTTCATTTTTTTCTCGTTGTTAAATTTAACAATTGTCAAGTCCATTGCTAACTTTAACAACGCGACCATCACGTGGCCGTTTGAAAATCGCCCATTTTACCACTGATTGACTGACTGACTCATTGACTCATCAAAATTCTGGGGCACTTCCCAAGGGAGTAAAAATTTTAAATTTAGTATGTGGGTGTGTTTTAGAACACAAGTAAAAAAAACCCTGAAAGCTGCATATTTTTACTCGCAATGACCTGAAACAGGGGCAGTGGTATCGAAGTGGTAAGAAGTTCGAAATCTGATTAAACTTAAGTTTCTGAGGTCATAATTGTCTTAGAATTTAAAAAGCAGGTGGGAGTTTACTTACTTAACAAAAAAAATTGCTAGATTTTACCAATTAGACCCCAAACCAAGCGCGAATTAAAATAAATTATAAATAATTAAAATAAACAATTTTTGTAATTTATATTTAGTCTAAGGAAATAAAACTGTTTTTAAACTTTTTTTTATTCATTGAACTCAGAAAAATAAGAGAAGAGATCCCACCAAAAACACTTAAGGGCCAAGTTTCTGTCCAAAAATCTTGGCCTATAAAGTAATGAGATCTAAAATAAGAACAAATTTGGTCCACAATTTTTTTTCTTATTTGACTTCACTTTTTAACTGATCTGTCTGTATTAATAAAACAATATCTATAATAATAAAAAAAAACATGGCAGTAATGGCATTGCCAGGTCAAAAAAGAGTGAAATATCATTTGAACAAAACTTGGTCTATTTTTAGATCTCAGTATTTTGAGAGGCTGAGATTTTTAGATAGGAACTTGGCCCCAATTTTACATAAGTATTTTTGGTGGGATATATTACAATTGGTGTTTATTTTTAGTCAAGTATATTTTTAAATATAAATTTATATACATTGTATAAAAACATTTTGTATTTTGATTTATATTTGATACCGTATACTTTTTAATAATTAATTTTTTATTTGATAAAATAGTCCAAGTCGTCGTAACATGATCTATGTTAAATTTAAAGTAAGCCAATAATTTATTTATTTTTTTTAATTAACTATTTAAAGTTAAAGTAAATTGCATATGTGACTTTTGGTTATATTGTATTTTATAAATCATATGTACAGAACAAAACATTACAAGTAAGTTTAGGCTTCTAAAAGTACGTTTAAAACCCATCAAACATTTTTACCAAAAATTGACATACAAAATTTATTTACTTACACTTAGTCATCTTTGTCCAAGATCTAGCAGCCTGTAAATATTTCGTACGTACCTAAAACAACAAAAACATCATGTAAGAAGGGTATAAAGCAAGCTAAGGAAAAACAATGTTTTATTACTTTTTTGAGTTATAACCCTTTTCTAAAAAAAAATACACAATTAGGTTGTTTTCGGCATAATTCAGTTCGTAGCAGTTGCCTAAAATTTACTTACTTCAAAGGGTTAATAAAAATATATATTTGTAACGCTTATTTTCCTAAAAAGAAAATTCTAAAAAAAAAGAAAATTTGAGATTTTTGAAGTTGTGTCACTTTTAAAGAGGGGGTCCGATATGCTTACTTTATGGGGTCCAGTGTAGTAGCCCTAATTTTCTGTATTTTTTTTTTAATTAAAATGCCATCTAAACTTTTTCTACAGTACCAAATTATTCGATTAGGTTTCTTTTTAAATAATACAAATAACATGTTTTTCATCATTCAAATGTAAATTTAAGTTATACTTGAGCTACATTTTCCACATAGAATAATTTAATTACAAATGGTATACGATTTCTATGGCCTTTAATAAATTTGTAACCTTAAAATAAAAGCCTCTTCTAAAATGTAATATACTATAGAGACCTGATCACTCCACATGAAGCTAAGCTGTATCTAAAGCTGATTAAATTTCTCGGAAAATGATGTCAATTATAAAAACAAAAATACCCAGAATTATTTTGTATTTTACGCAGGTTATTTGTGTGATTTTAAAGCCACTTTTAAGAATACTTTTAATAGTTACTTATATAAAACTATTTAGTGCAACATATATGTGGTGTTAATACTGGATGACTAAGACAACCTATCTACATACCAATGACAATACCCAACAAGAAACAACATTATTTTGGTATTTAATATGTAATAACCACACTGGGTGTGGGTTTTGTCCAAAATCAAATTTACCAAAGCAGTTGGGTGAATGCATCAATTTATATTTTATTAGGCATTAAAAATAAGGGCAAGTGTGTCTAAGGTTGTTTATTCCAAAAATTTTTAATTTTGATATATTGCCAGTTTTATATTTTTATATGGAGATTTAATAATACTTAAAGTTGGCTATAAGGGCGTTAAAACTAATCACTATAGAAATTTTACGGTCATACAACACATAATAAAGTGAGGTAATTGTCTCGAAAGTTGCCTCCTCTCCGATTTTGATCAAATTTGGTATACTGGGGTTTTTTGGGGCGCTGATTACGAATCTGCAAAAAAAATTCGGCAACGTCTCGTTTTCGAGATATTCATCATCAAAGTTGAAAATCAATCTAACCTTATTTACACTATTCCTCCTTCTTTTTCCACAGAGTTCTTGATTTTTACACTACATTGGCACACAATATTTCACAAACACCTTTTAAAAACTTGTTTTTTATGTTTAATTTACATCTTTTTTCCATTTAATTGCAAACATCCACTTAACCGGCCCAACGTGGCCGCAACCATGTATACACTAGGAAATATGGCTGCTGCCTTTGAACTTGAAAGTTCGCAATTTAATGGGAAAAAGATGTAAAATAAATAAAATACAAGGTTTTAAAGGTGTTTATAAATATTGTGTGCCAGTGTAAAATCAAGAATTGCATCAAAGAAGGGGAATATAGGAAATGAGGTTAGTTTGATTTTCAACTTTGATGATGAATATCTCGAAAACGAAACGTTTGCAGATTCGTAATCAGCGCCCCAAAAAAACCCCGTATACCAAATTTGGCCAAAATTGGAGAGGAGGCATTTTCAGAGACAATTACCTAAAGTGAAATGCTTCTAGTATTTTAGAAATGAAACTCGTTCAAAAAAAAAAAAACTAAAATAAAAGAAAGTGCATTTATATTGTTACGGACTTTAGTTAGTGTTTAGTTAATAGAAATGTCAAAGGTTAGAATTATTTTATTTAGGTTAATAATTTATTAAAAATAGGTTATCTTAGTTTTTCCCTTTTTCGACGGTCATTGCGGATTATCTTGAGGGCGCTGGAGACATCCTTTTCACACTTTTCTGGCATCCTGTAGTAAAAGAATTCTTCCAGATAATTCTAGACTTCTCCAGACTTTTCCACTTTACTATAAAAAGCACGAAGAAAGTCCGCACGGGCCAGTTTTAGTTTTGTCTTCCGACGAGATAAGAAGTTGACAGACAGTGAAAGGTTAAACAGTTGTCATTATTACGTTCCGTTGAAGTGTTACCATAGAAACGTTTGTAAACCTGATATCCAATAAAAAGGTGTAAAACCAGGATCCGTGTTTTTATACGGGGTGTCACGGAACAATATTATTAAATAAAGATTAAGCTATGCCTGATGCTGACGTAATTTCTGGAAAACTTAAAACTAACTAACAAACAATTCTTTTTTGTTTATTTTTTTAATAATAAATATGCCAGTCAAAACAAATTTATTTTTTTGGTTTAAAAATTTTAAAACCAAAACCAAAAAAATTTAACTAAATTTTCTTTTATTTTTAATTTAAGTTAATATTGAGAATAGTGGCAGACTTGCAACGTAGATAAAGTTTTGATTTTTTAAAGTTTTTTTAAAAGATTTTATTTCTGGTTCGGGGCCAGTATATAGGAGTCAATAGGGCAAAGCACACTTCGTTGGTATACTCCGGGACCAGGACAGAAGTGATCCTATTATATAGAAACTTTCCAAGCGAGTACACCTAACACGAACTTAATAATGGGCCATCAACTTAGCCATAATCTGTGGTCATTGTCTAAATTAATCTCAAAATCAGTTTTAATAATGCTTTATCGTTGCACGAATCTTTTCAAAAACATTTTAACAATAAGCTAGTTTTAAGTTTCTATTGAATATTTTAAATTATGTACTTTCAACACCTGGACCCTTTTCTGTTTGTTCCTATTGAATAGGCAAGTCGTGTTATCGCCCTTTACGCTGCGTTGAGCCAGAATCTTATATTTTATTTATCTTTCATATTTCCCTCAGGTGTTTTGCTGTTTGCGAAGGCTGTGGATAACAATTTGCTTTTTTTAGTCAAGCGCAGTGGCTTGTATTAACAAGAATCGTAATACTACGTGTTTTTTTTAAAGAAAATTGTATTTATTTTATTTCAGTTAAGTAACCATTTAAGCCTAATGTGTACGCAGGTTGAGAAATATATAGTACAGTAGTAACAATGTTAAACCGTCACTGGAACATACAAAATAGATTTTAGTTTAAATATTTAAAAAGGGTGTTATAAAAATATTTTAACATATTAATCCATATTTTCCAAAGTAAAGTAAGTAATAAAAGGCAGAAGCGAGCATACTATACTAACAAAATATTTAAAAATGATACATTATATATTTAAAAAAAAATATGTTGCAAATAATTATAATATTACGTCCATAAAATTGGCTTCGACAATTTAGCCTAATTTGGTCTAATACAATTTAGCCTAATACCTATAAATTTAGTGCTATTTATGTGCCAATAAGTTGCCCTAATTACGATTTGGTTGCTCAAATATCGAAAAAAATGACGACAATGCTACCTTTTTTTGGAAGTTAGCATTGACTTACAATGTTTTACGGTAAAAACTCGTAAACACTTGTTAAAAACTTAGTGCAATTATGTCCTAATTAGTTGTAGTAATTACGATTTTGTTGCTTAAACAGAAACCAAAAAATAACGACAATGCTACTTTTTTTGAAGTTAGCATTGACTTACAAATTTTTACGTTAAAACTCGTGAAAACATGCTAGCAATTTATTGCTATTTATGTGTCAAATAATTGCCCGTATCACGATTTTGTTGCTAAAACAGATACCGAATAAAATGACGACAATACTAACTATTTTAAAAGTTAGTATTGACTTACAATTTTTCACGGTAAAATTTGGTGAAAACACGCTAAAAATTTAGTGCTATTAATGTGCAAATTATTTGCTCTAATTACGATTTTGTTGCTCAAACAGATACAAAAAACATGATGACAAGCTTACTTTTTTGGTAGAAAAAATACACAAGAAGTCATACATACATTTTTGTTTAAATATAGAAAAACAACCAATATGGACTTGTTCAATTCTTGTTGGATAACTATATTTTCTAGATTTGTAGGCTAAAAGTGGATAATTGCATCTGCATACTTAACATATGAGATATACATATAAATGTATAATTAAAATAGTAACTTTAGCTGCTTAGATATTTAACAACAAACTTAAAGTTACGTGCTTTTTTTGGCATGTTATCGCGAAATATTACGCAATATTACGTGACAATTGCACCAGGTTTTAACTCGAAAATTCTTAAATATCTCCGGACTATCATTCAAGCAATGGCACTAAATTACTGACCATCATTTTTAGATGTCTACGAGGATTTTTAATATCGTTTTTATTTGTGATAAGATACAAATTTAATATATTTCAAAAAAGTTTAGCAATAGGTAACATAAAACTTGACATGGGTGGATGATAAATCTTCATTTATATATAAAAATATTTCTATTTTTATTTTATTTTTAAATACGTTTTTAATTGAAAAAACCAATCTAGTAACGTAAACTAATTGTTTATATTGTAAAATGATAATCGTAAGCCGCTTAATTTCGAATAAATTTATTTTCGGTTGTATAAATTACCAAACAAATTGTTTAATATTTTTCTAAAAACTAATAAAAAATAACAAAAAAACTACCAAGTGCCGAATATGCTTAAGAGCGCATAGAGCATACTTTATTTGTAAAATACACTTAAAAAAAAACAAAAAGGTTAATTTACCTATTGTGATGTGTGATACTTAATTAAAAAAATAAGTTTTACGTCTATAAAGAAAACATGTTTAATTACCAATATAGTTTACGCAATTCCTTAGTTAAGCGTTTTAGCCACATATTATTACGGACTTTAAAAATATGTGTTTGATTTTTACAATAATAATACGTTAAAATTATTTAAGTTAGTTTAATAATTTTTAAAATAAATAATTTCGACGATAAAAGGGCGTTATGCGGTTTGCTCCGCCGAGCGGAAATAGGGAATCCCATTAAATTTTGAAGTAGTCAAATATTGGCTCCCCTAATTATTTTAGAAAAAAAATGCTAATAGGTTTATTAAAGAGCACAATAAGTTCCACCCAAAATGAAAATTTAGCATTTTTTAACCAAATTATAAGTAAACTGTTAAATACTTCGCAACGTAGTATCTCATTATGTACCCTGCTCTGAAATCAATAATAAAAACACCTTCGTTTATCAGTGACAATTTAGATCTTAATTTATAATTCATTAAAACTGAACAATTTTATACGAGAATTTCAAAAGAATCCGCGCATTTCATTTTAGTTTACATAATTCCAAAATGCACTCCACAGTTACCAAGACAATAAAACAAATTTCACATTTAGAAATCAATTATGACGAAAATATCAGGTTTAATCAAATGCTCAAATATTCCTCCATTAACTGCCAGACAATAACCCAAACGATTATAAAACTCATTTCTTACGTTGGCTAGTTGGTACACGATATTCGGCACATTCAGCGGAAATAGCTTCCTTAGCTGGTGTAAATTTTCATATTTTTATTGGTATAAACTTATTTTTTGTCCCCAAGAAAAAAAGGGAAAATCCGGAGACCTGGCTGGCCAAATATTCGTGGTTCGGGCCTATGATGTCGTTATTAAATGCTTGTTAATATTCCGCACTCGGCTGTGGCTCAGCATCCATTTGGTAAAATCTCTTGATTTTCAGAGCAAGGTTGTTCGCAGGCAAACCTCTAAAGGTTCCAGAAAGTACTCCGCATTCTTTGGTCAAGGAAAAATGGTCCAAGGTATGGTGGCCAAAAATTCCCGCAAAACATTGATTTTTTGTGGATATTTTGTCTCAACAAATCATTTTGGTTTTCGTTACTCCAGTACCGGCAATTTTAAATGTTGGGTTCGTTGTTCAATGTAAAAGTAAAGCAAATATTTTGTAAAAAACCCCTGTCAGTGTTTGTCCTCTCCATCATCTCAAAGCAAAATTCCTGTCGTCGTATTTCGTCTCCGTCTCTTAATTTTTGGTGTCTTTCGTACTTGTACTTGTAAGCGTAGTATTTACATCTTTTTAAAATTCGAGATATTGTGGTGTGGTCTTGTCCAGTAATGTCCTCCAGTTGTCTCGAGCTAATGTTTCCTTCGGCTCCTCTACACAAAGTATCACGTCTAAATCCCTCTCGTTTTATACAATTTGTCTCTGATTTTCTTTACATTTGCAATTATTGATTACTGTGCCTGTAGTTTCAAATTTTTTTATCGACCGTTCTATTGTCGATTTACTTGGTATTGGCCTATTGGGAAAATAGGCTGCAAACATGTCCGCTACTCTTCGATAACTATTTACCTGATAAAACCATTTTATAATAGTGATTTTTTCTTGATTTGATAGTTCATTATTTAAAAATGATGTGACATTGATCTGACAACTTGGTAAGAGGTTAAATAATTTTTCTGGTATTTTATTTAAACTTCTAATAATACAGGGCGCGTAAGAAGATAGGAGATTCGTAACTTATTTTAGCATTTATCTCTTAGCTGGCGGACTGAGAAGAGCTAAAATCTATACACTGGGTATAACTGTTCGTGCTCTTTAAAAAATCCTAATAATATTTTCTTCTAAAATAATTAGGGGAGCCAACATTGGACCACTTCAAAATTTTCATGGGATTACCTATGTCCCGCTTGACGGAGCAACACCCGGTATAGCAAAAGTGTTTGCATTGGTCAATTGCGTTTGTAACCGTAACTCTTACTCTCTGAATCAATGCAATATAATTTTTTTCAGTTGTCATGCTCAAACAAAAATAAACATATTTTAGTTATCCATTTTGCACTTTTTTGCATCCTATAATATAAGAATTCTTCCAGACTTCTAAAATGTGTTTCACTTTTCTATACACGACGATAGAATCCTTTGCAAAGTTTAGTTTATATTCGAACGCCGTACTGTTCATTTGTAGACAGTGACAACTTAACAGTTACCGTGGCTATGTTCCGTTATTAACTTAATTGCTAATTGAGAGGTGAATAATGATGATTTGTGTTTTTATTCAAAGTTATACGAAATAATAACAATTATTGGTACAAAAATAAATAAATCATTAAACAAACAAGTAAAAAAAAGAAGTAAGTTTTATATCACAATTAATAAAAAACTATAATGATATATATGTATGTATGTTCATACACCAACATGGGTACATAAAAGCACACATGCACATATACGTACACACATATGCATACAAATATAGCTTAAAAAGGTTTAAAACGGGTTTAAAATTGCAAAGAAATCATAGGTAAACTTCTTTCAAGATATAATTTGCCTTTTGAACCAGGATATTTTTTACACTGGTGCTGAATCGATTATTCGTCAGGTTTATGCAGTCTAAGTTTATCGCTTAGTAATTGCTTATCTAGAAATATATAAGCAATTAGATATATCAATAAATTTTAATTATATCTTTTACTGGTTCAGCAAAGATTTCTATAGAGCACCACTAGAGTGTTTCCGATCCACCAGACATACAGTCCCCAAAAAAAAGACTTATTAAAGTAAGAATCCCATAAATAAAATAAATATACATAAACTAACCAAAACGCTCCATTTTAAATAACAAATATTGCGTTAATTTGCTGCTGACTACAACAATCAGAGAACCCGATACCATATCTTAAATGTGACCCGAACAAAGAGTAATAATCCGTCCTTGTCAATAGGCCGGTTCTCGTGACACTACTCTGACCAAAGGAAAATCTTGATGTCCATTTCTTACTTACATTGGAAGCATTGTAGACAAATTTCGACTTAAAATCAATTTAGGGTCAAAGAAATTTAGTTAAATTTTCTTTTAAATCTTATTATAAAATTATTACTTGGCGTTACTGATATACCTGCATATTTTTACAAAAGCCCATTTTCTAAGGTAATTTGTCTTTACAGTACTTCACTTACGATACAAAAAATTGTCCCTTTTCTACATAAACAAAGTCACCCAACAAGTCCGTACCAAGACCGTATTTGTGGCTTACCTTAAAATAAAAAAAACTGGAATAGCCACCTTGTGTTTTTTTTTCCTTTAATCTGATAAAAAACATGATTTAAATTAAAATAAAATAAAAGTAAGATGTAAAATTAAGGTTTTTTAATAGAAAATCCCATTTTTTGACATGTTTAAATAAAAGTATTTTGTATTTATTACGAATTAATTAATTATTTCAATAAAATGATCCACTTTTTCCAATATGTATTAAAAGTAAAAAAACGCTGTACAGGGGGTCCGGATTTCGTTGTAATTGCAGGGTTTCTTGGTTATTATTAAAGATAGAGACCTCCGGTTTTAGGAAAATGTCGCTACTTTTTAATAAAAAGAAATATGACACTAAACTATTCTTTGTCTCTCTCTTCGTTTTTGACATACATATGTTGTAACTTAACAACAAAATAAAAACTGATATTAAAAGGTATTTTTACGTAAATTTCAGTGATATAGTTAGATTTCTTTTAAATTTAATATTTTTCGAGATATATACCCAACATATGATTTTTCAAATAGAATACCCCGTACGTTTTTAAATCATTCAATTATATTGGATAAGAGCTTTTAAAAAATACATAATATGGTATACTTTTATAGAAAATTTACATTTTATAATTTGGCATTTTCCATAATAATTTAATTAGGTTTATTGGTATTTAAAATTTATACGAAATCAATTTTATTGAAACGTTTCAAAATCCAATAGAAAGCTTTTAAAAACAAACCAGCAAATAGGGTGTCCTCTAAAGAAAATTTTAATTTTATGTCGTATTTCTTTTGTATCTATTCAAGGCATTTTCCCAAGTTTACTTTAGTATTCAAAAGGTGGCTATTTCATATTATTTTTTTTATTTTGAGAAAAGCCACAATCATGACCCCGCTTAGTCTTCGTTAGCTAACCCTGTATGGTTTAGGTTAGATATTAAAAGTTATTTTTTCGTCAAATTTATAAAAACGTAAATAATTAATAAAAATTTAAATAAAAAAACTAGTTTTGGTTAAAGGGTTTTTTTTATAATTAAAATGCATCAGTAAATACAAAATTGTTTCGTAAAAACAAATCCTGCGATTGGTTAATTCCCGTGGGTAACCACAGGCACACGTGTGACTGATTTATTGAGATATTTTACGTATGCACTCTTGATCTGTTTTTTTTTCAATTTAAATTAAACAATGTATAATTGGTACCTGTACAGGAAGATAAAAATAAATCTAAAATTAAGGTTTTAAGAAAATACAGATAAAATATTTAAAATCAGCAATAGTTTTTTTACTATAAAACTTTTTTAATAAAATATACCGATAAATGTATTTTAATATTACTCTAAATGTAAGCCAATAGTATATTACATACCCAGGTGGAAAGTGTTTCATTTCTGTCGAGAGATTCGTTAGTAGACCGAGGCGCAGCCGAGGTCTACTATACTTTTCGAGACAGAAATGAAACTTTCCACCGAGGTTTGTGTACTATTTTATTTACAGCCACTTTATTAATTTCCTATTATTTTAAATTGAAATTATGAAAATTGATCCGGTAATAATTTTAATAGGCGACCGTGCTTCGCAATTTGTATCGTTGTCATGGTATCGGGTTGTCAAAGTGTCAATACATACAGTGTAAGATAGACGCTATAAATTTAAATAGTAGTTTGTTTTAATTTCGCAAATCCAAAAAAAAAGTTATCGGATGAGGAATTTGAGTTTGCTGCTACTCCACCATTTTATTATGAATATTATTAGAATGCGTATGTTCGTGTGTCACTATACCATTTTGAAATATCAATATTAAATGAAATTACAAAAAAAAATTACTTTCCAACCGGGTGGAAAGTAGAAGTCAAAAAACGTCAACTTTCCACCTTTCAAAGATAGGTGAAATATTATTATTACATGCATGGTTGTAAATAAAATATTTTTAATGTTTGACATTGATTATTATACATATACCACGTCTTAAAAAATAAAGAATAAGTTGACGTGAGCCAATTTTACATAAAATTGTGGCCTTAACTCACTTTTACGTATTTTTATATTTTAAAATAAAGTATTTTGTATTTATTAAGCACATACTATTTTCCCCCAGATGTAGCAGTCTTGTGTAAAATACCCAGTATAATTAACTCATTTTTCGCATTTTCTGACTTACACCAGTTTCCCCATATTGGCGCCAATTATAAGTTTTGGTCACTATGGCTTACTATTAGCAGAGACGCAAGTTTATAATTGTTTTAATTTAATAAAATAAATGTTCTGTTTCGAAACATTTATATATGTTTAGAAACACTATTTTAAGGCAACTTTACATGTAAATGGTAACAATTAGAGTTGTAACAAAATATACTATACTAAAGAAACGGTTTTATAAAGTAAAAACACAAATAGTTTCCCTTCCTTTCTGCTGCATTTTGTACCTAAATGCCCCATTATTCCGCAGATAAAGGCCGAATGTATTGTTAAATAAAGTACTTGTTTAATGAAAAGAAAATAGAGTTTCGCTCTATAAAAAAACAAGACGAGTAAACACTACACCGCAGTGTTTCCATCGGTAAGCAGTGGTCCAAGTTAATAATATCAATGAGAAAACTCATTGTTGTTGCAGATCTAGCTTAAAACGATTTTAATAATATAAAAGTATAATATAGTGCAAGGTTGAACAGAAGGTTAGTAGGGAGGGTAGTTCGACTGGAAATTAGAATTTGTAGCTGTGCAGGGTATTCCAAAAATAATACAAAACATTGTTATGAACAATTATACTACTAATTCAAGTTCTTTTGATTTTATATACGGTAACCGTAAGCGAAAACAAGGAATATACACTACAAAGCTGACTGGTACTTGGTAACTAGTACTAATTAATTAAAAAATGATCTGCTGGGGTTAAACAGTCAATAACATCTTTCCTGCTTACACGCAAAAGGTTCTTGATTTACTGGTGCCTTTAAATAGAGTAGTATCAATATTGCTACAGGATTCGTTTTAGAAGCGTGCACAAATTTATATGCGATTCTTAAACCAGCGAAAAAATATATGTACTCTTCTGACTGTGCCACACTCTACTAAGAGCGTAGACGCCCTCTCAGAGGGTCAACTAGGTAGAAATACTACACAATGGTTTGTCATTGCCTTCTGGTCATAAGATATGAAAAAGTCCTATGGACGATCGAACCCAGGTCTCCACGGTGAGAGGCTGGTACGCTAGCCACTACACCAGCTCGACCACATATGTACACTGAGCTAAGATAAATCGAGCAGTCAGTTCAGGACATTTCTAGAGACATTCCTACAAGCACATTAATGCACTTATGAATTTTGTAAATTATGGGCAACAACGAAATAAAGGACTAATCTGATTCATTTAACCTTACCTCCTCTTACTTCGTGCTCCCTTCTACAATACTCAGTAGTAGAGGAGTCGTAACTTGTCTTAACATCAAGGTCTGTTATGCCCAGAAATAGGATGTCAAATGTGGCAAGAAACGTGAGCATATTTGGTAACAACTTCAGTTCAAATCAGACATGATGCTTTGCTCATAAAATATGTTTATTTAGGCCGCAGCTAGCTATGACGCTGTACATGATAAACATGAGTACAGCAAATGACGACAATCATAAGACTTACCTCCTGCATAAACCGGCTTGTTTGTGAGTGCCTGAAGCAAGTACATCAACAAAACTATCTCATGGATATAAGCTACTTTCGGTAAAAGATACAAAATAACTGCAATTCTAATATATGGGCAAAGAAAACAACTTTATTACCATCCTAAGAGCTAATTTGATATATCAATAGATTAGAGGCAGATGATGAAATATGAATCAATAAAATAACAAGAGCCGGATAACCACAATTCTTTAACGACACAAAATCAGTTTTTAAAAATAAAACGGCAATGAAGATCTATTCAGTGACGTCTTAGTACCGAATCAGTCGCGTTTCCGTCCATAGTTGTGATGTCCGGGGTATATCAGTGATGCCTATTCAGACAGGTCTGTCAGTCATCAGTAGATAGTGAAAAATGCTTTGTTACGTAAAATCGTTATACTTTTTAGAACTATATATATATATATATATATATATATATATATATATATATATATATATATATATATATATATATATATATATATATATATATATATATATATATATATATATCAGAATCAGAAATAATTTAACAAGTTTTTTATTTATCATTTACGTAAAAATCAAAAAACAGTGTTTGCTCTTTTTGATTTTATGTTTTTGCATTTTGAGACGCCCTGATGATAAAAATCTATTTTTCAATGTACTATACATTTTTTGACAACAGAATTTTTTTATCAAGATTACAAATTACTATACAATCCAGAATTTACATAGCTGCTCTTTATAAAATATTTTAATTTAGTTTTTACATTTTAATTTAAACTATTTTACATGATATTATGCGATGCAACGTTTAGAATAGGGTTGAAAATACTTTCAGAAGAAAAGCAAATATTGTTTAAAATTTCTACCACTGCACATTGTACATGAATGTTTTCTCTCTGCTCGATTTTATTTTTCAGCGAATATTTGCATAAATATTCGATAATGTTTCTACTTGTTTGTGGAAGATACAAATACCCTTGTCGCTGGGTGAATTACAGTTATACGTTACATTCAGAATTCTATTATTTTAAACTACTTCTTGTTCTATAGAGGTAGCTCGGGATTTGATACAATACTTGTTCTACAATATCGTTGATTTTTAGTAATTTTATGTAAAACAATTTTAAGTTTGCATACAACAATGCAAGTTTAAAAAGAGGAAAATATTTTTAGGTCACCCAGGTAATAAAGGAGTAGACAGAGTAGCTAGAGAAGGTTTAAACAAAGAAATAATAAACCTAAAACTCTTTAGCAGAATTTCTGTAGGTCACACAGAACGTGAGAGCTGGTAAACCACAGACGTAATGTACTCATTATTTAAGGTTTGCTATATAATTTGCTTTACTATGGTTTACCTTTAACAACACTTAACTCTGGCTTCATAATTTTTTTAGTATGGTGCACTTTGATATACTAGGTGAACCATAATATATTAAATTATGTTTTTATGCAAAGTCTTTCTAAACCTTCTACATATTAAACAGTGTAATGATAATGATAACATAGCAGAATGGACGTAAAGGGTGTCCCATTTTCGACACTTTTATAGTAAGTTATTGTTAGTGTTATCAAAAAAGTAATATGGGCGCCATGTGCTCTTGTTGGGTCAAACTTAAAATGGTTAAATCAACAAGTTGTCAATTTCAAATGACCCTATATTTTTAGTTAAAAAAAAGACAAAAAAATGTTTTAAACAAAAGTTTTTTTATAATAATTGTTAAATAATCTGCCGCTTTTAAAATAAGCGTACGGGGTCAGGTAAAAAGTTTTGGACCTAACCTCTTTTTTTACTGGAGCACCCTGTATAATTTAATCTAAAAAGATAGCATACCAAATTCTTTTTTAAATATAATACGCCATAAATGATATTGGTTTTCTATGCGATCTATTTAAACTTTATTATTTTAAACCACAGTAGGCTATGAAAAAAAGGAAGAATGTTTGCCTTACAAAGACGATTAGAAGTGCTTTTATGGAAGTTATAGTTTTGACCCTTCCAAGCTTCTTAACTTTTTTTTTTAAGAAACTTACCTGGGTTAGGGCAAATGCAAGTGAGTTTGCTACAATTAATAACAGTTACTTGTATAACACCTGAAATGGAAATAATTCAAAGACTTTATTTTTATCGTCTAAAGTACACTACCACCCATTTTATATTTTCCTTATAGGACTGTTTCTTTAAATTTAATTTAAATTAAAACGTATCCCATTGTATTTAGATTAGATAAGATATTTTGGGCAACTCTGTGATACTTGGATCTCTAATTAAAACTATTTCTTAGTTTAAGTAAACACTAGCAACCCAAAAACACTAATATAAAATAAGAAAAAATATATGTATTAGTTTTGGCAATTTTTTTTTAGTAAATGTACGTTTATTCTGAGAATCTTACTCAAAGGACAAACCAATAAAGTTCTGTATATGATACTTACTCCCTACAATACGGTCATAATTCGCTTGGTATTGAAGAAAAAAGGCCGAGCACAATAATTTCAGGAAATTGAGTCTCGTTGTTTTCAATTTAAACTGCCGTAATACTGGAGTGCAATGGTTTGGATACTGTTTAAGCCATACGTTTTCATTTTGCCTATCATCATGTTTTATGGACATTTTAAATTAATAATAGTCAATTCACAGATGAGTTATGTCTTTTTTGTTATTATTCATATTTATAAATAAATAAAATGTCTGTAAAAAAATAGAGTAATTGCTAAAATATTTATTTTATACACGAATAAGTCACATCAAACTTAGCCATATTATTTTTGTTTAAAAAGGATTTTAAATAAATGTTCGTTAATTATCAGCAACTACAAATTACCACAGTATAGTATGTCAAAGACAAGAGTGCTATTATCATTATTTGTACAAAATTTACTATAGTAAATTGTGAGCCATCTAGGTAAACATTAATAATTACAAGTTTCTAAATAATACAATATTGGCCCATTCAAGGCAACTTGAAACAAAGTTGCATTTGTTACGAGTCAAAAACAACAAAAAATATATATCTGTTAACAATATCCTTTTTTAAAAAGAAAATAAGACGGTAAAAGTGGTTTTCGGTTAACTACAAAATACCCCTGTAATTCTTTTAAAAAGTACTCCGTACATTATTTTTTATGTTTATAACATCCCACGGATGTTTGTATGAAGCCTAAATACTAACTACCGCAGGTGCCAAGTTTTTAGATGTTTAACCTATTTTAACAAGTTCCGTCAATGTTGTCCATGTACTGAAACATGCAGTTATTGCATTTTCATGGCATCCATAGACAACGCAGTAGTGCCATCATGGACGTAATGCAAATAACAACTACCTCTAAACAACCCTTAACTAACGTCAGGGTACTGTCATTCAGACGAAACCTAGAGTTTAACTGGATTCCGTACCACATCAACCTTGCTGATCTCACGAAAAGTGGTGACAAATTAATAAACCTATGTCTAAGATCTAAAAATACTTTTATTTTAGGATTGTAAAATCTGTAAAAGTAAATATAAAAATTAAAAGAAATTTTGGTTTGTTTTGGTTACAAAGTATATATAAAATCTATCTTTTAAAAAAATGGCACATTTCTTGGGCAATAAAGTAAACACTTACTTCATTTAGTCATAATTTAATTACTATTGATACACAAGTTGTAAATGTTAATATACGTCCTTTAGTTTGCAACTAAAAAGTCTTTAACTGTTTAAAAATTCATCCATTTATTTTCCAGGAATTAAAGCGACCTACTACACCATTAAAATGCTTTATTATGTCATTAACATGAAAATGTATTATTATTTTAAAGTTGAATAGCTCCTTTTTAAAGTTTAATATAGCATTACCCTACAATTGATAGTCTTACCGGGGCTTTTTAAATTGTATGTATAACTCTAAAGTTAAAACTAATAACAATTAGATCGTTTAAACATATTTCTACGTAATCCGATTTAATTTTTTTATTGGTAATGTTTAGATAAAGCAATATTTTTCTCTATAATCGATTTGTCTACGAGATCAGTAAAAATAGTGGTGCAGTTCAATAAATATTTTACTTTTTTTTAGATATTTATATAAGTTATTTTTTAATTTTATTTTTTCAAAAGTAATTTATTTTTGTTAAATCAATATGTTTTAATGTTTAAATTTTCGTATTTTTTTAGCAATATGTTATTGCTGTTTTATATTTTTTTAGACTCGTTTTGCTTTAACATCCTGTATCTTAACCACTTTAAACATTCAAAGTGAACCATTATAAATGATACAAGCAACTGAGAATTTACTGCATTATGATATTTCAGTGGCTGTTTCCCAACGTATATTGCAGGAGCCATGTTGCCCATAAATAGCAAGCGTGCATTGGCTGGCATCATGACAGATTAGTATATCATTAATCATTTTAAGCAGATAATAATAACTTCCCTGCACAACTGTAACTAAAATGTCTTACTTAACAGAAATTTAATATTTACTTTAATTGTAAAGAAAATTTATTACTTATTTAATTTTCTAGAATGAAGTGGTGTAACATTATACAGGGTGTTTCATGAGGAAATGTCAATACTTCAGGTACATACTCGGGGACGAAAAATAAACCTAAAAGCCTATACAAATATGGGTCCGCAAGGCCTTCGTTTCCAAAATACAGGGTGTTCACCACAGAGCTGACATGTGCTTAGAAGTAAATGGTGGAATTTTTAAAAAATATAAAACCTAGCTTGTTTTGCCGAACATAATTTAAGAACAATAATTTTATTGAAAATTAAAATACATATTGTTTAATTATACATTTTGTTTTTTTTTTTTTTTGCTATAATAAAATCAGATTCGTCGTAATTTTTTTAAATCCAAATATCTCAAAAACGGTTGCTCATATCAACTTTAATCAAGTATACTTTTTTTGACGTAAAAATGGCAAAGCAGTTATTTAATTTACTTAAAAATGTAATACAGGGTTGTACCAAAAAGTTGTAATTGTTCAAAATAATAAAAGAACGAGTAGGCCCCCTACAAGTAAGAGCCGTGGTAAGATTAGATTTGAATCCGCCATACCAAAAAACCCCCGGATACCAATTTTTACTCCAATATTTACATTATTATAGATTTTATTTAAAAAATAGAAAAATTAATTAAAAAATTTAACACCCTGTCTTTGAAAACGAAGGACTTGTGGACCCATATTTGTAAAGCCTTTTGGGTTTATTTTTGGGCCCTGACTACGTATCTGAAGTATTGACATTTCCTCATGAATCACCCTGTATATCATATAAATAATTATAAAATTTACTGGATAACGTTAATAAAAAAAAACTATTAACATTATGGATCGTAAAAAAGGCTGTATACTTGATAATAAACCCTAATAAGTACTTTTGGTCTTAGAATTAGTCAAAGAAGACTTTTTCGAAGTTGAGCATCGCAGCTATCTAATTTCCCTTGTATGGGTAATAAATATACTCACTGAACTTCGTTCCTATATTAAAAAAGAAGTTTGAAGATGAATAAATCACTATATTTCAGTAGATTATTGATTCAATAATTTTTAGTGAAAAATTGGTTTGGATGGATTTGGACAAATTTTCTGTAAAATGGTAATGATGTTTTATCCAATCGTACGGACGTACCAGCGATTTTTAATAAACAGCAGTCTCGATTTGATAAAATTTATGTCGTAAACGCTTATGAAATAAACGTGAAAAACCATCCCACACTGCCCAGCACCTACATCAAACCACGCTAATTCAACTAAGCAAGGAATTATTCACAGACCTAAAATAGAACACGTCTTCACAAAATTAATTAAAGAAACCATAGACGAATACAAAGATAAACCTATTAATTAAACAAACAAAATGAAACAACAACAATAATTTTTACCGATTCCGTATATTTATCTATTTATTTATTTATTTAGATAATACAACTACCCAAACGGAGAATTCCAATTATTACAGGAAATTTGACATAAATATTGAAACGTAACCTATTCTGTAACACTTACAGAACAGGTTACATTTGCTTCGGCTTAGCTATTCGCCTGGTAAAGCAGTAATGTCGTGAGTACAATGTACCTAATTAAGGTAAGATAATCAATTAAGGAAAAATAGATGGGCGCCACAGTATTTCCTTTTATTCGGTTACTTTTAATTAGAATTTAACTTGGTTGGAAACTAACCAAGTTTGGAGATTAAGCTGTTGTTATTAATTTCACAAAGGTAGGAATTTAAATTCATAAACAGTCAGTTCAAATAAATGGTTTTTATTCATATTCTTAAGGAATGAACTATTGATAAAATATAATTTTAATTAATTTACAATCGAACCTCCCTGACGCATTATTTCTATTAAAATTAACGCAATCTTAATTCTTGATGCAATACGCATAATACCGTGTACTTGATCAAGCATCCGTAATATTATAAGAGCAAATAACCCCCTTTTAAATCAACTAAAAAATTAATTTCCCTATCAGATCGGTTCTTACAATTTTGATAGTTGTTTTACATTATTTACAAACAATATTATATTAAAAGAGAAACATGTCATCAAATGTCGGTTAATTATTTAGTTTTAAAAAAATAATAATAAAATTTCAATTTCTTCTAAAATAAATAGGTAAACAAAAAATATGGCGCGCAGATGTTGGTATTCCCCATAAAAAAAGAAAAGGTAAAACCTGTTTTCCTGTTGGTTTCGGACAAACTGGCTGCTGGACGCCGTGCTTCTACACTGGTAGTGGTCACGTGAAGAGCCAAACCATACAGGAACGATTTTCCAAACTGGATGAATTTACCAAAACGAAAAAACCATAAAAACCCTGTTTGAAGAAAAACAGTATTAGGACCCTTAAAATTCGTACTAAAGACCAAACAATTTATAGTGATAATAAACTCAGCATTATACAGATATTTATGGGTATTTTAGGTATGAGTTAACTCACCATAAATGTGGATTGCAGGCTACCAACGGAAGAAGTCAGTGGCTACTCCTACAGAGGAAATGAATATTGCACACTGCTATAAAAAACACCCAAAATTAGCAAGATGACTTGGATAAAACTAGATTTGAAAATTAAAATAAAATAGCATTATCACTATATTAAATTTTAACATACCTGTTTGCAAATCAACCGTTAATAGTCCGATAAAACATCACCAGTTGACCATAGCACGCCATACCACAAGAAAATATGCAAATTTTAATGCATCACACGTGAATTTGGCAGATCCGCCATTGGGCAGGAAAAGAGAACCTGCTGTCTCGCCGGTACAATATCTGCTGCCTCGCAACGAGAAAATTGTACCCACATATCGAAGTACTTGTGTGACTATTTCTACTGAAAACCGAAGACAATTGTGGCAACACTGCGACTTGTACGGCTGTGTAGCTTCACCACCGAGGCGTTATCAGTAAAGCGATCTGAAACGGCTTTAGTCAAGCAGGCATCACGTAGAAAAGGGCAGCGGTGCCGCAATTATTACTTAATAAAACAGGTTTAGAAATCGTTAAATTTATTTGTATAAGAAAATAATTAATATTGATACTAATTGAATATAATATTATTATTATGAAGAAAACTATATAAAAAAACAACTTGTAGCTTTAAACGCTACAATATTTACAGACAGATAATATTAAAAATTAAATACAGTTTACCAATAATTACCATTAAATTGTATATTTTTAAACCCGAAATAATAAATTAATATTTAAATAAGAGCTTCGTAGTTTAAGTAAACTACAAGAAACAATATTAAGATCATGCTTCCTTTTTTCATAGTTTCTACACATTACATGAATGGGCGAAAACATAAGTAGGTTTGTTGGTGGAACTGGCAAATAAAAAAAGGATTGATTAATGCGCGTCTGTGGGGACGGAACATCAAATTTATTTTACTTAAAATATCAGGACAATCTATTCTATTGTTTAATAATTCATGAAGAAAAATAATTGAAGAGTATTCTGTAAGTCTTAAAAGAGTCACTAAGTTAAATTTACTTAACAAAACATCACTTGGAAATCCAGTAGATGGATAAGTACCATCCAACTTAAGCTAAAGATATTTAGCAAAAGGTCTCTAAATCTTTTTTAAGTTACTAAAATGAACTTCATAGGCCGGGTTGGTACCCAATCATTTTTGGTAATAAGAGAGCCATACTCCAGTTTAGAACGCACAAAGGTATTAAACAGAACCATTAACGACACTATTTCATTAATATGATTTACAAAAGACTGTTAAGCATCAAAAGTGAGTCCCAAATCCTTAAAGTGAGGGCATTTTTGCAGTTCCATTTGGTTTATTTTATAAGGAAAATTAATCGGTGTCATTTTCCAAGAAAACGTTATCCAACAACATTTTTTATATTTAAAAGCAGCTTATTTTCATTACACCACCGACTCAAAGTATCCGCGTTTTTAAATCATCAGCGTAAAAAAGTGTATTGGATTTAATATGTTTGGTGATGTCATTTACGAAGATGTTGCTAAATAAAGGTCCAAGGACTGAACCTTGCGGCACTCCGGAAGTAGCACGTATGTTAAAAGACTGAAAGCCCGGTACTGTACAGTCAGTTGCCTATTAATTAAATATGATTTTATGAAAAGTAGTAGATTATTAATTAAACCAAAGCTATGCATTTTTGCAAGCAAAATACCATGGTCGAGCTGGTCAAACCCCTTAGAGAAATCGGTATAAATAACATCAACCTGACCACCACTTAAAAAAATATATTACATTTCTGTTTGCTTTAACTTACCCATTTTCCTTTTCTTTAAAGCAACAATTAGAGGACACCTTAACTTTCAAGTCACATGTGAAATGTATTATATTAAATATTAATTTTGAGCCCGTTTAAAATATAATTTTATCTAAATTTTCTTAATGTTTTTTATCTTCAAATATTGTTAGGGACTTTAGTTAGTGTTTAGTTAATAGAAATGTAAAAGGTTAGAATTATTTTATTTAGGTTAATAATTATTTAAAATAGGTTACCTTAGTTTTTCCCTTTTTCGACGGCCATTGCGGATTATCCTAAGGGCGCTGGAGACATCCATTTTACACTTTTCTTACATCCTGTAGTAAAATAATTCTTTCAGCTAATTCAAGACTTTTTCAGACTTTTCCATTCTTTTCTACTTTACTATAAAAAGCGCGAAGAAAGTCCGCACGGGCCAGTTTAGTTTTGTCTTTTGGAGAGATAAAAAGTTGACAGACAGTTAAAGGTTAAAGAGTTGACATAATTACGTTACGCTCAAGTGTTACCATAGAAACATTTGTAAACCTGATATCCAATAAAAAGGTGTAAAACCAGGATCCGCGTTTTTATACGGGGTGTCACGGAACAATATGGCAGAAGCTATGATTTTTTTTAATAAGTGTTGATACTAAGTTTACTAACTCATTTTATGTTAGGATTTGTTGGACTGTTCAATATCTTTCTGCTGATAAAGTTTTAAACTTGACAAATAAATCAAAATACGATCCCCGTTATATGTGACAGCTCCGCTTATCAACTATCATACACAAAATAAACAAATTTAGTTTAACACAGTTGTAATATTCCAGTGGCTGTTCCCCAAGGTATATTGCAAGAGCCATGTTGCCCATAAATAGCAACGCGTGGACTGTCCAGCAGCATGACAGATTAGTACATCATCAATCATTTTAGGCACACGATAACAACTATGGCGCACTAATCTAATTGAAATATTTACGCGAGGAGACCCGCACGTCATACCGCAAATCAAATATATTTCGACCCTCGATAATACCGAGTCGGGACCACCCCGATATGCTTTATTAGTCTGCCATAATTCCGAGTGTTATTAATATTGCGTACCCTGCTGTCATAAAGTAAACGTATTTTTTAATTAATTTGTGAAAAATTGGTTTTTATTGCGAGCTAAACCGTGAAATAACAATTGGCGATTTATATCATTATCGGGTGACAAGTAACATGAAAAACCGATTTGATTTAAAGACCATGAACGTTTTGAATAATATAAAACTGTAAAAGAATTAAAACAACAAAAAAAAATGAAAAAAGTATCAAAGAATCCAAAACCCACTGACTTTATTGTTATTTATGGGCTAAATATCTATTGTATCGAAATAATAACTTTTTAATCATCATTTTGATATTAAAAAGAACGTCTTTTACGCACGCGTGCGTAAAAGAAAAATAAATTAAAATGTACTAAATTTTAAATAATTTATTATATACATTAATAATACAATTTTTCATATCAGGAAATTGCATATGGATCGTATATATAGTTTGTTCTTCATTATGTAAAGAAGATAATACTCGCATTTGGAAATTAATGGTAGAAGAAACGGGAGTAGCACTAACGGCATCGTAATCATTTTTCTCCCTCAGAATTTTTTTTGCTATTCTCCGCTTGTTTTCAATCAAATTTTCTACATAACTTTCTGCCACGGAAGTTGAACGCAACCTCCGCAGCTCCGTATCATTCAGCATCAATATATTGATTGCTGAATTCGCAAGGAAAGGAAGGTTGCAGAACACCGTCTAAAGCGATGCCTAGTGAAGACGTTTGCATTGGGAAATCCAAGGAATCCGGCAATCTTTTTAGGTATTGAACCAATAGTACTTATACCGACTGGTTGTGTAGTGCATTTAAATTACTATACCTACGCGATAAAAAATCGATTGTGATCGATACTAGATGGATGTAGGCTTACATATTTACAAAAAATGTCCAAAAACCTCACTTCTTTTATATTTTCCTTTCTGATATTGTAAATATTTTCGAAAGATTGGTTTTTGTATTGGAAATGGTGATTTTAAACGTAGCATCCTCAATGTCTTTTATCTGTAAATAAGTCAACTATTCTCTACTACAGGCTCCAAAAATTTCAATGATCAACACAACTGTTTTTAATAAATAATTTTCTTCGTCAGCTTTTTTTAGAAACCCCTTCTTTCGACAATATTTTGGACTTTCTCGGTTTATAACCACTTGACTTTCTCTTAAGAAACGCAATAACATTGGTATATTTATATCTGTCCACAATTTTATTAAGACAAATTGTAGTGCGCATCATTGAATAAATACTCCATAAAGTAAAAGGGGTACATTTTAAAGCTACCTGGGACAAGTACGCCTAAATGCCAAACATCAAATATTTTTTAAGTTTTCTAATACAATTCCTTCGATTTCTGAGGAATTAGCGTGAGTTAAGTAGCTTCTGTTTTATTTTTTTTTATCAGAGTTTTCGGATTAGTTAGAATTATTCTCGTAATCGCACATATTTGGGTTTAAAAATATTCTTTTACTACTTTAACTGACAAATCGTGACATTTAATAAATTTCGATTTTTGTAAATAACAACCAATGCTTGGCAATAAATATCCACCGTGTGTATGGATATTTAAATATTATGGTGATCATAAATAAACTTTTTCAAAATGAAGTTGCAAAATCAGTGTTTTAGGTACTCAATGTGTTGCCACTGGCCTGCGGCCTCGTTTGGCAATCATCACAGCCCGTGCCTAAAACATTACTATTTCGCAAGATGTATCAAAAATAGCTATTTTTAAATAACACATACCTTGACCTACAAGGGGTACCATTTATATTTTTAGCCAAATAATAAAAAAAACATTATTATGTTATAAAAAAATTTCTTGTTTTTCAAAATATTCTTCGTCCATGCACTTTTGCATAGGTTTGAACCACGACTTATCAAGACATTTTATTCCGATTCGTCCAAAACACCTCCAAAACATGGGCTGAAAATGCAACAACAGTTTTTCTGCCGACGAAAATGATCTTCCATGTAATTGATTCTTGATGTTCGGTAACAAAAAAAAGTTATTGGATGCCAATACAGAACTGTACGATGGACGACCTATTAATTTAATTTTAGGAGAGCTTAAATATACGGTTGTTGAATGAGATGTTTAACAGCTGTCATTTTTTTGATGAAGAATGATTCACGATTCTCTTAGTAACCGAACGACCACCACGATTAAATTTGCTTTAACAGCATCTCCCAGTGGCAAAGGAAACTTATCCTAATCACTGGTTAAAAATATTAAACATTTATGCAGCATTCTTAGTGGTAATATCGGAGTATCAAGATTTCCACGCCCACGTTAATCGTAAAATGAAAAAATTGATTGAATATTTTAGTACGATAACATTGTTTAAAGAAAAAAGGAAATTTTAAAAAAGCGAAGTTGGTATAGACTAACTTAACTTTTATTACAAGAATTTTTTAACTAAATGATATTCTATAAAAGATCTTACGGACATGAAATAAATAATGACAGATTTTGATAATTAAAATATACGAACGACATCATGCAGTAAAAAATAACTGAAAACTATACTGTGTACTTTCCAAATAAACATTTTTTTTTAGTTATATCATTTGTTTAGACATCAAGTTGTAAATAAAACGTAAATCATTATTTGTTATTATTATTTTTATTGAAAGAACCACGATAACGCAAATTCCTTTTTAAAATTTCACCCTACTTGTCTATTTTTCTATGAATGATGAAACAAACATTTTTAATTTGCTTCTAGATTTTTCGGCTGAATATTTTTATTTACACCACCGCATGTGCAGTGTCATCAAACAAGGACTGAATAGGGCCATATTTGTGGCTTTTTTGGTAAAAAAAAAATAGCCACCTTCTGTATTTTTGCCATAGAATCTGAAAGAATACCTAAGTAAATGATTTAAATTAAATCGGAGGGGTAACCATAAAATTTATATTTTTTTAATAGGATACTTTATTTATTGGCCGTTTTTAAAAGCGGCCTCCATACAAATAACTACAACCTTTGCACCACCCCCCACCATTGTCTGGGTTTTAGATGGGATCTACACTTTAACGTGGATACGGAACCACACCCAAAACACACGGTATTCACTGGCACCAAACTAGTTATTAACCGTGCCCAGCCACACACAACAGCATGTAGCCATTTCCCGATGGTCACCCATTGTATATACTTCGCTGTTCTGACGAAAGGCGGTGTTTAACGCGCCAAAGGCTTTGATTTTGGATTTCTAACATTTTTAGTAAATGTGCAAGCAACATTTATTTAGTATAAATATTCTTGGGCAAACATGGCGTGGACAACGTTATGCTTTTAATAGCGCTAAAATCTTGGACTTTCTTTTTTTTTATCTTGGGACAGGCCACGAAGGCTGATGCCTAAGTACTAACGTGCCGTGGGTGTTTTCCGAGTGTGGTGAGAGGTTTGTTCACACGGGACTTAAATTTTGGAGATTGGGAAGAGAAGGAAAAAGCTTCTGCGGGCAGCAGGTTCCATAGTCTTGACACTCTGGGAATAAAGGAACGAAGAAAGCGGGAAGTTCGGGGCCTCTCTAACTGAACTGTAAAAGGATGCATAAAAGTTGCAGTACGTGTTGCTCTGTTGGGAACTGCAAAGAAGGAATTATACTGACCAATTTATCTGAGTAGAAGCCGAAAGTACCTATAGAAGAGCGACAGATCCCCCTACAGCTCGACGATGGGCAAGAGAGGAAGCCTTTCTGTGAGCGTTGGATCATTAATAAGACGAACGGCTCCCTTTTGAATGGAGTCCAGAATGCTAAGTGTTGTAGGGGACGCCATTTCCCAGACATGGGAACAATATTCTAAGAGGGTCTGATTTGGGATACATACAGAGTGTACAGATTGGGAAGAGAAAAATTTTCTGGCTCGGAAGAGGAATCCAATCTTTTGAAGCTGCCGAAGCTATGGATAAAATGTGTTTGAGCCAGTTGAGGTTATTCTCAAAGTAACGCCGACTAGATTAAACGACTCTTTGTTCTGCAGAACTTGGCCGCTCATATGCTGGGGATGAGCATTCGCAGACTTTTTTTGCGATAGCGAACATGACTGTGTTTTTGAGGCATTAAACTGAACACGATTTTGCGCTACAATCAAGATAAGTTTGAGGTCTTGTGAAAGATATCTGCATTGACCTGCGCTTGTTTTCAAAATCAGAATTACACGGTGGCTTAAGGAAATTGAATACTAGAGTGGAGGGTACTATCGTCAGCAAAACTATAAATGGGATTGATTGTGGAAGAGAGAAGATCTGGCAATGTGTAGAGAAGAACACTTCATTGTCTTTATTTGTTAATTGATACACAACGTTTCGGTAAGTGATATATCTCCAACCGTTTTCAAGTGA
Source organism: Listronotus oregonensis (assembly GCA_019359885.1). Taxonomy (NCBI): domain Eukaryota; kingdom Metazoa; phylum Arthropoda; class Insecta; order Coleoptera; family Curculionidae; genus Listronotus; species Listronotus oregonensis. The sequence continues at coordinate 79,560 of JAHBCN010000884.1, forward strand.
TAACCAAAACTATTCTTAAAAGCTACGACTTTATATACTATCCGTTGTTTACCGAAGCTCTACCGACTCTTCACGGATCAGCAACGGCAACCAGATATTCGGAATGTCGACACTAGGTTTGCCAATACTGGCTGCCGTTGCTGAACCGTAAAAAAGTTGGTCAAGCTTCGGTTAACAACAGGTAATTATAATAGGTTTGTTCCAACACATCAAAAAACCGTCACCGAACGATCGCGCTCATGCGCAGTGATTAAATTGGGACGCATTTTAATCACTGCGCATGAACGTGATCATTCGGTGCGGTTTTTGAACGGTTTCTGGCGCTGTTGGAACAAACCTAATGTCGTAGCTTTTAAGAATAGTTTTAGTTATCACTTAAAAACGGTTGGGGATACATCACTAACCAAAACGTTGTGTATTAATTAACAAATAAAGACAATGGAAGTCCAAGATTTAAGTGTTATTGATGGCGTAATTTAATTAATTAATAAATATAGATTTCTAGAAGTTTTAATATAAAAAGATTAAATTCAAACACCATGTAGAATCTACATCGCTTAAGAATATATAAACAAAAATAATAAGGACTCGTTGCTCGGCTTTAGCGTGCCACATCTAATCAATCCAAGAATTATTAAACGTCAGAACAGACAAAATAAACGGAAAATTTCTATTTTAAACAGACGACAAATTGCATGCAACCCCTATCAAAATAAAAACTGCAAAATGCTTTTTCTGACAGTTTCAGAATAAGCTAATATTCCGGTCACGAAAGAATTTAGTAATTTTTACTTTTTTTGCGCAACTTTAATACCCAAGTAAAAAAGTATACTGGAGTTAATGCCTTAACAGAATATAAAAACCTACAATTTAATGAAAAATAAATAGTTAGTAAAAAATCAATATTTAAAAGCTTTTACAAAAGCAATAATATGGAAAGCAAGAAGGGTGGAGGATTCTTAGTTAAGCTAAAGTTCTATATATAAAGTGTTATAAGTATTATATACAGTATGAATTTAGATTTAGCAACGTAAGCTTTTATTGCTAACGATGTCCAAAATGCGAAGAAAAGCAAATAATCGCCTTAGGCTAAAGTTTCTTTAGCGAAATTAGCTTAAAAGGTGCACAAAACCAAAAATTGTGACACAACCTTGTTAGATATGATATGTTCTGGTAGCACAAACACAAAAATCCAGGCAGAGGGCTGCTATATAAACGACAAAATGCCAATATGTCCCAGTTATACTCTGGAGATTAAGATAACAACTGTATTGTTTTAAATTTGTTTATTGTATTTCTCACATATACCATTTCGTTAGTGCCTAACTTTTAATTTCAATATTTGTTTTTGGGTAAATTTTTACTTTGATATACTCATTTTTAATTGGTAATTGTCATTTTTTTTTATTTTAACTGTGAGTTATTGGTAACAATATAAAGCAAATTTTAACTTTAACTTAACACAAAGAAAACTAAATAAACAAAAAACAATTGGTTACAAAAAACTAAAAAAAGGAAACAAATAACCCAGCACAGCTCTTATGTCCCCTTTTTTTAAACCAACTTTTGGAAAAGTTCCTTATTTTATTTATTTATAATATCCACGTGTTCTATAAGCAGATCATTTTGGGGAGATCAGTATATAAAAATCTGCCTCCGCATCCGAGTTTTCAGTGAGGTCTTGGTTTTTGAAATTTTTTTTTTTTTGTTATTTAACCTGTATAATAAATTTTTAAAAATTTTATTTTTGTTATAAATATTAATTATAAAGGGTCATCAGACAAAAGATTTCGTAATCATTTTTAGTAACAACCCAATTAATTTAGTTTGTTATAGAAACTGACACATAAAATTCTAAAAAAAAAAGATAACAATAAATACCAAAAATGCGAAACAAAAAAGTAAATGTTATGTGAAAGTCTAGAGTTTAATTTTAAATTTAAAAAAAAATTTAAAAAAATATAAAATCATAAAACTGTTTTAAGTTAGCTGGTCAGAATCTAAAAGAGACCCTCTAAAGATATTATTAACATTCGTAATTAAAACGGATCCAAGAGATTATTGACTTTTAGTGTTTTGGCATAACAGGTATTTATTGTTTCCTTCTCCTTTTCTCCTCTCCTTTATTAAAATTTTTCCAAAAAAAGACATATTTAAAAACAAATCAGTAAAAATAAAAAAGATTAATTTTATGTTGTTGTAACATTTTAAATTATTTTAAAAAGTCCTTGTTGGGTACACGCCAAAAGAATGTTCGTACAATGGAACCGCTGAGGTTCTGGTCAACGGAGTTTAGGGACAGCCCTACTAACCTCTCTAAACTTGCAAATCGCCTAAAACAAAAAAAGAAAAATCCCCCCAAAAAAAAAAACAAAAAATATAAACAGTCACCTACGTTTCGCTGGAAAATCTACTACCATTATCGAGATAAACCTAACTTAAAATTAAATTATAATTAAAATTATAGTTGCTGAAATTTTTAATAAAATTAAAGGACGTGTACACAACAAGGACTTTTTAATATATAAATTCGCCAAAACAATGTAGGACACATCTACAATTAAAATTATTTTCTTAAGTGTTCCTCAGAATTCCACAAAAAAAGTACACAAGATGGCTATTTTACATTTTTGTTTAATATGAGGTAAGCCACAAATTTGGCCCTATTAATTCCTCATTGGTTGACCCTGTACCGTTAAATTTTTAATGATAAATTTTAAATTACCCTATAAATAAAACAGTTTAGTTATTTATGGTGAATAAACTTCCACGCGCAACAAAAGTTTAAACCAAACTTCACCACGAAAATTCCCACTTTTGCCTTAATTTATGCCATTTTTAACACCTACCTAAATGCTATATTATAATGATAAAACTTTTCGAATAAACAAACTTAGTTAGATATAAACCCGCCTAGTGTACTAGTTAGTTGCAACTATCGATCATAGTTTAGTATGATTTAGTTCCTGCATTATGTAGACACACATTATATGTTCACGCCAAGTGTGTTATGGTAATTTGATATGCATATAATTAATATTAATGCACGGCTGTATAGTCGAGGTACAAGGTAATAACAATGCTTTAAACGTATGTGGTATTTAGGGGGAGTAAGACCGTACCTATTCCAAGTATTTACGGTAGGTTAATAATTCCCTACGGGGGACGCAAACCAAGTAAAGACAAGAAAATTATAAATTGTTTGCTTTTTTTTTTCACTTCAGATGATACTATCGCACCTAGAAATAAAGAGACCTTTGAAAAACTGAAAAAGAAACATCCAGTATCCGAACAAGATAATGATGTCGAATATTCCTTTAAAAATATTGATTTTAATTTTAATTTATCTGAAAATGAAATTAAAAGTGCTATTTCTTCATTTCGTCCTGGGTCTTCTGGTGGTATAGATTCATTAAGACCAAGACATCTTAAGGACTTGGTAAGTGACGAGCATGGTAACCATTCTTTTAAATTACTGTCGTTAATTAAGTCTTTTATAACTCATTTATTTCAAGGTTCAGTTCCAAAAGATATTTGTAAATTTTTTTATGGAGCAAACCTATGTGCTTTTAATAAAAAAGATGGAGGTATTCGACCAATAGCAGTAGGAATATGTTTCCTACGTTTAGCTTCTAAGGTAATTTGCTCCCGTATTTATGAAAAGCTAGGAAACCTTTTTCGCCCATATCAACTTGGCTTTGGAACAAAATGCGGAGCAAAAGCAGCAATACATCAATACGTCGTTTTCTTCTTTATCCTCACGAATCGGATAAAGTTATTTTAAAAATAGATTATCAAAACGCTTTTAATATGGTTAATAGAAAAACAATTTTATCACGAGTAAGCGAATATCTTCCAGAATTGTTACCATTTATATCCCAATGTTATGATAATCCGAGTTTACTTTCTTACGGTGATCAACATATTTTTTCTCAAAGAGGTGTCCAACAAGGAGATCCTCTTGGACCAGCTCTTTTTAGTTTAGCAATTCATCCACTTATTTTATCATTAAATACAGAAATAAATCTTTGGTATCTAGATGACGGTACACTTGCTGGAAACCCAAAAACGGTTTTAGATAATTTTCCTAAAATAATCAGAGGAAGTAAAGATTTGGGTTTAAATTTAAATTTTGATAAGTGTGAATTAACTGTTTTATCTAAAGATCATTCCAATATACTATCAAATTTTTTAAGTGTTGTTCCTAATCTGTCAGTAATTCCCATTTCAAATTTTAATTTATTAGGAAGTGCTTTTTCGTCAAAGGAAATTGAATACTCAATTAATAAAAAGACAGAATTTTTAAAATCTCTTAGACCAAATTAAAATTTATGACTCACATATTTCCTATTATTTACTAAAATATTCCTTTGCCATACCTCGAATTCTTATTTGTTAAGATGTTCACCTTGTTGGAAATCTCCAGAATTACTTTGTAATTTTGGTAATGTATTACAAAGTTTAGTTCAAGACATAACAAATTGTGATATTAAATTAAATTCTTGGTTACAAAGCACTCTTCCAGTAAAATTTGGAGGTCTTGGAATAAGAGATACATCCACCCTGTCTATTTCTGCCTTTTAGGTTAATCAATGACGTGTCAGGTTTACTTTCCAAAATTTTACCTTCCTATATTCTTGCGACAGTAGATAATGATTTAGCAATTGTTTTGTAAGATGGTTATCTGTTTGCAATTTTCAAAATCAACCACAAGAATTACCAAAAAACAGAAAGATTTTGACTTTTTAATTTGCCAAGCTCGTCACAAATATATTACAAACATGTGCCAGACAAGTGAAGATAAGGCACGTCTACTTGCTCTTCAGGCCCCTAAAAGTAATGCTTGGATTAACGCACTTCCATCTTCGTCCTTGGGAAATTTGTTAGATAACAAAACATTCCATATTTCCATCGCTCTCAGACTTGGTCTGCCTGTGTGTGGAGAGCACACCTGCGTTTGCGGCGAAAATGCTGATATTTATGGCCTATATGGGTTAAGCTGCAAAAAAAGCGCAGGGCGTTCTTCTAGACACAGTCAGATTAATGATTATCAAAAGAGCTCTGATTTTAGCTGAAAATCCTTCTGTGTTAGAGCCTCTTGGAGTTTGCAGAAGCGATGGAAAACGGGTAGATGGAATGACCTTAATTTCCTGGAAATATGGAAAACAATTACTTTGGGACGCTACTTGCAGCCATACACTTGCAAAATCCTATCTGGACAAAACTTCTAATTTTGTAGGTGCGGCTGCTCGTATTGCCGAGAATAAAAAACATCCAAAATATAAAGAGCTTGAAGAAAGCTTTATCTTCATTCCTTTTGCTGTTGAAACTTTTGGTCCTTTGGGTGATGAGGCTAAGGGTTTTATTAATGAAATTTGCAAAAAAATACAATGCAAAAATTCTCGAAGTTTCATTATCCAAAGAATTAGAAGGTTTAGCTGTGCAACGGGGTAATGCAGCATCGGTACTAGGAACAATCCAGGAAGACCTAGGACTTGATGAAGTTTATAATTTTTAAATATAGATTAAGTTATTTATTTAATTTTAGAATATTGTTATTTGGTATTTATAACATTATATATTTTAATAATAATAAAAAGTTTTTAAAAGGTAAAAAAAAATTGTTTGCTCACCGCTAATTTTAGACCCTTAGATTAGTAACGTTGCTTTTTGTCCATTACAATGTAATGCATGCGAATCGGTAATAACAATATTTATCTTTTTTTTCTTAATTTCAAATAAACCAATAGCCACATAACATTTTTGTTACATCTAACTTAGCATAATGTACATTATTTAAAAACATTTATTACGATTTCAATTCAGACAAATAGATTCCGCTGTAAGTTTACCCTACGGCTAAAGTGTTTCTCTGCATACCCTGTTATAAGTAATTGTGTTATTTAAACTTAAGTTGGTTAAAACTATTTATTTGAATAAACGACATTTATAAATGTATATTCTAAACATTGTAACAAGCAATGAATTAAAATTCTGACGATAGCTTTATGCAAATTACAAAATAATTATTTTCGTTAAATTTTCTAAAGTTATAATTAAAGCGTCATCGATAGGGTGACAACTTAAGTTTAAACTTGTAGATTTTACATAAAAAAATAGTCTGTTTTATTTACCAATGATAAGGTCATAGTTTGGTAGGTTAAAATTTTACAATTTGTATTTTAAAATATGTAGTGAAGTTTTGTATATAGTGAATTTTGGTTTGTTCGGTCAACAATTTGCCTGGCAAAACATATTTTGTCATTTCCGTATTATTTTCGGTTACAGAGGTTATTTCAGCCTCAAAACTCTAGTAATTTTTTCATTTTAAATTTAAAGCCCAAGATAAACAAATTTGCTAGACCAAAAGTTAAAAGTGAATCTGTGTTCTTTAAGTACAAGTAAATTTATCTTCAACAGATTATCATAATAATTGTTAAGTTAACCTAATTTTTAAATTTCCTTAAACGTTTGTATTAATTAACACCATTAGATTTCTTAAAGAATTACGCCATTTCGATGGAAGCTATCTTGGGTACCTATATCTCAACAAAAGTTTTTCCTTTTTTACTGCATACCTGGGTTTTTTCCTAAACTGTTTTCCTAGACTGTTTTTCTAGACTATTTTTACCCTACAACAGCTTTTTTAGAAGCTTATTTTACACGTCTATTCTCTTGTTAGACATTTTTGTTAAATTTCCTAATTTTATTTGAATGAAGTTTTGATAACTAGTCTCAGTCACCAGCAGAATATGGTTTTTAAGGTCTAGTATCCTACTACCTGCCTGAACATTACGTGCTGAAGGTGTTTCGAAGCAGTTAGTTGTTGTTTTGGTTTGTATTCAATCGAGTTGCTGTGTAAGGTAATCGAAAGACTTTTAGGTATACTATTACAGTGAGAAATAGTTTGTAAAATATTTTAAAGTTAATTGAATAAACATTTTTTTGGCATTTGCGGTTTGGCTAGTTTTTTTAATAAATAACGATTTGGGTATGTTGTAGGTACATGCGAATATAATAGATCATAACAAATTTTTATTTTCATTACAGATTTACTCAATTGAGTCAATCCAATGGTGGTACCAGAGCTTGGGTATTTAAAATCTAACATCTTACCTTACCTGTACCGGCCACCTTTTTAACAACATATATTTATAGATTATAGATTGTATCTCTTGACCCTATAAATTTGCATTGGCATTTACAAAAAAAGTTTTTATAAATAACGCTCCTGTATCTTGTGGCTCGGGTTATGTTAATTGAGGTATAAAAATATACTTAAACAAATAATAAGCTTATTAAAGGTATTGAAACATCATGCCAAATGTTGCCGAAATACGTTGAATAGTTTTTGCATAATAATTTTGTAATCCAATTTTGTTTAGAATAATGGACAATTTTGCACTGCAACTGCTGAAAGCCATAGTTTTTTCTTAATAATTATTTGCCCTAAAATCTATTTTTAAATTTAAAAAATAAGATAGTAATTTTATACAAACCCTGTGCAAAAAGCTAATATTTGTTTTTTTATAAATTTGTTGTAATCGTCTGTTAATTTTATCCGCTTGTATCTTGACAACCAATTGACCGATTAACAATTCCAAATTATCAAAAGCTATTTGAGTACTTTTAAACCTATTTTCAGTAAACATATTTATCAAAAATTGGTGAAGATACAAAATTTGTTTCAATTAAAAAAACTTTTCTTTAGTTTAAACAATTGCTGGGGACGCCCCAAAGATCCAATTTTTATTTTAAAACTATAAGCTATTTATTTGAAAAAAATACTTAAACAAAAAATGTTTCGTTCAAAATGTCAGTAACCATACTTACAACAACAAAAACTATTTTTCAAAATGGTGCTTAAACATGGTTAATTACTAGGTAATTTTTTTTAAATCGAAAATAAACAGATTATAAATAATAAGGTATCAGAAAGGTCTAGCTCTCTTGGCCTTTCAAGTTACCGTATAAACCAGGTAGGTTAAACAGATTATTTGGTGAAATTTATGCTAGATCCAAAAAAAAAAAATAAAAAAAAGAGTCGTTTGTGGTCTAATTCTTGTTTATTTTAATAGAAGGTTCTTTTATTTTGTTCCCAAACGCTTTGTGCTAACAGAGGTCTTGTACTGTAGGGTAGAGGAAGTTTATTAAGACAAAGTTTAAATATTTGACATAGGTAAAAATACCAACATGCGATTAATAAAGTATTAAGGCTGCAAGATATATTACTCGTTGTTAAATAAATGAGTAAAAATCTGGAACAGCGTTTAATACATCAAATATTATTTTAAATTACTTGTTAGTTTGTTTTTACATAAATCACATATTTGTTTTTTATAATTACATTATCATTTATTAATAGTAACGTAACAACAATAGCGTCAATAAACGAAAATTTAGCAATAAAAGCAATTTATAAAGGAAACAGTGAAATAAATACTAAAGAAGTGATTTAAATATTTCCAGGTTAAACGTTTGCAGTAATCCACACCAAGTTCGACAGAACTTTTAAACAAAGCTAGGTTAGCTTGGTAAATTTTTAATTGTTTTTAAAACACAGTTTGGAATTGACTAGGAGCAAAACGAAACTTTTAAGCCACACGTCTTTTCGATTTATCTCCAACTGATCTGTAAGTGTCATCTGGCATTTTCCCATCACACACTCCAGGCATGCACCTTTTACAAACTTCAAAACTTTTCGAGACTTTAACTTGAATTGAAGGAACGCGCAAATGCCATTTTCAAAAGTTTAACGCGTATGCCTTTGGGAATAAAAGTTTTCTCGTGACGCATGACCTTCCGCTGTACCATATTGCGAACGGTATAGGTCATCCGCAAAACCACCTTAAAAGATATATTAAAAATATACTCTCCAGCAAAAGTTTTGCCTACTAAATTTATTGTTTGGATCGCCGGGTAAAGATACACCTTTAGGTGGTTTTTATCTGTTTTTTATAAACAGGTAAGAATGTTTTTTTGCTAACTTGACACTAACATTTAATATTTCTGGCTATCAGGTTCAATCAATGACGTATCAGATTTACTTTCCAAAATTTTAACTTCCTATATTCTTGCGACAGTAGATAATGATTTCAGCAATTGTTTTGTAAGATAGTTATCTGTTTGCAATTTTCAAAATCAACCACAAGAATAACCAAAAAAACAGAAAGATTTTGACTTTTTAATTTGCCAAGCTCGTCATAAATATATTACAAACATATGCCAGTGAAGATAAAGCATGTCTAGTTGCTCTTCAGACCCCTGAAAGTAATGCTTAAATTAACGCACTTTCATCTTCGTCTCTGGAGAATTTGTTAGATAACAAAACATTTCATATTTTCATCGCTCTCAGTCTTGGTCTGTCTGTGTGTGGACAGCACACCTGCGTTTTGCTGATATTTATGGCCTACAAGGGTTAAGCTGCAAAATAAGCGCAGGGCGTTCTTCTAGACACAGTCAAATAAATGACATTATTAAGAGGGTTCTGATTTCAGCTAAAAATCCTTCTGTGTTAGAGCCTCTAGGAGTTTGCAGAAGCGATGGAAAACGTGTAGATGGAATGACCTTAATTCCCTGAAAATATGGAAAACAAATACTTTAGGACGATACTTGCAGCCATATACTTGCAAAATCCTATTTGAATAAAAAACTTCTAATTTAGTAGGTGCTCCTGCTTGTCTTGCTGAGAATAAAAAAACATTTAAAATATAAAGAACTTGAAGACCGCTTTATCTTTATTCCTTTTGCTGTGGAAACTTTTGGGCCTTTGGGTGATAAGGCTAAGGGTTTCATAAATGAAATTTGGAGAAATCACATGTCCTTCACTATCTTGAGACAATTGAAAATCCTATTTTTTAACAGGACAATGCCAGACCTACATGTGGCCAGACCAACTGTAGGCTTCATACATCAATACCAAATTAATCGGTTACTATGCTCCACCAGATCGCCTGATCTCTTTCCAATCGAACATGTGTGAGACACCGTAGGTTACAGATTATTGAACTTACAGCAAACCCCCCAGATCCTAGTTAGTTCTGATATTATACCGAAACAGAGAAAGTAGCGACACAAGGAGAGGTAAATAAACTACTAACGGTTTTCTGTTCGGCTGATGAGAACTACTCCATTTGCCGCCATGGAGGCCTAGTTTCGTTCTACTTAAGTGTAAGGAGAAAAGTCCTACTTGGTGCCCCAAGAGTAATACAGACAAGTAAATTGAAGTGAGAAAAACTGACTCAAAATTTGAAAAGTATTCAAGCTGAAGCTCTGACCAAACCCACAGACATAATTTCAGTGTTGAGTGATTTTTGACGCTCTTTTAAAGTGACAATTTACAGCTGCAAAACTGTAGAAAAGATCAAAACAGGAACGTGGCTGCTGATCTGGTATTTGGACGGATCCAAGATAGAAGAAAGAGTTGGGGCAGAAGTGTACGGACCCAAATGAAGGCTTGCAAAGTCCCTAGCAAAATCTTTCTTCATCTTTCAAGCTAAAATCGATGCAATCGATATCTGTGTAACTGAATATGCCAAGAACGGCCTAGGGGAAGCAAGTATCTACAGCCTATCGTACAGTCAGGCTGCTTCAAAGGCTTTATGCTACTTTGACTTAAGGCTTGTCTGGGAATGCCGACATCAATCGCCAGAATCAGGCTAAAGGCAGACGAGGAGATTCATCTCACAATCGTCTAGGTATACTAATAATAATACTAGGGACACAAACATCCTGACAGGACACGGCTCTCTAAGATACCACCCTAAAAATATGGAAAAAATTGACAATAAACGTCGTGTGTGACAAATCGAGCAAAACCGTGGAACATATACCCTGCGAATGCATGGAATTAACACGTCAGAGACTAACATATCTAGAATAAGCATTTTTGACATCCGTAGATACTAGAAAATTTGCCCCCCGAAACGATACTTTGTAAAAAGTTTGGGAATTTGAAAGATTAACTCATGAAGGTATCCAAAAAGATCTTCCTAGGTCGAAGTGGGAGTAGGGCATGTTGAGCCGAGCAAATTCAGTTATTGCAATACAATATTTATCTCAAAGGAATTTTCCTCCGAAACACAAATCCGGTGTCAAAATAAACAAAACACAAAAACTTCTAAACCATCTTAAAAAACATTCCTAAATTACCAAAATTTTACGAAAAAATATAAGCGGAAATACAAAAATTTGGTTTTTATTATCCAAATGCTTATTTATTAAATAAAGAATATGAAAAATAAAAATCCACCTTTAGAGTTGATGTGTCACATGACTTCCAATTACTCATCAGCGATCCTTAAAATCACCGAACGCCAGATTTGGCGTTATACGGTTAATTTATGGAAAATGATAATTTCTATGAGGTTAGAAAAAAACGTTAGGTGACACATTAATTAGTGTATTTGTTTTGTTCTCTAAAACAGCCCGAAACAACACCATGGGTGTTCCTTTTACAATAAAGTCATTTTGCACAACCGTTCTTGATAGTTCGAGAATGGCCAGAACGGTTCCACAAATTAAAGAAATAGACTAAATTATAAGGGTGGATTTTTATATGTCATGGTTTTATGCTGTTATTTTTTTGTGAATTTTTGGTATTTTATACTTGTTTTTGGCATTAGAAAGTGTCTGTGATGTGCTTAATTTTAACACCAGAATCGTGTTTTAGCGAAAAAAATATCGCATGTAAGTAAAAACCAGTTTTTCCTTTTTGTGTGGCGTGTTTATAAATATCAAAGAGAAAATAATAAAATAAAACGTAACTGCATTCCGCTACTTTCTTGAAATAATTGGTGTATAGGTATAATAAAACACCTATTTATTTTTTCAATTGTTCGTCTATAAAACTAGGTCAAGCCCCTTTTATAGCAGTTATTGCAGGACAACCTGCTAATACCGCAAACTTTTGTGTCGAAATCCGTGTACGGCTTCCACATCCATTGTAATTTCATCGAAATAATTTGTGGCTACAGACAACTTGAATGGAAACATTTTGCTAGCTTTACACCGTTGCAAAATCACAAAAGGTAGTAAATTATTTGAAAACAAATAGTTTCATAGAATAAAATGTTAAGATAAAAACGCATTTATTTACAGAAAAAAATAACTAAAAAAATATTTTTCTGTTAAAACTAAGAATATTTTTTATCTAATTTTTTATTTTCTTAAATAAATACTTATGACTTTTATAACTCAATTATCACGTGTTTTGGTTGTGATTTTTTTATGTGAAAATGATATGTACAAGGCTATCCAAACAGCACTGGCCATTTTTTAACTCCTTCTGTATTTTTATACCAAAAAAAATTAAAAGCTTTATCTAATAGTTTTTGCACCGAATTCAAAAATGATGATTGAAAAACAATTAAACATTAAAAAAACTTTCAAGCGACATTTTAATATATTTTTCTACTAATTGAATGCTTTATTTTTTGGTATTTCCCGATTTATCGTATCTTTTCGTTCTAAGAAAATATATTTTTAATTTAAAATTGTCTATTTTCTGCACGATTAATTTAAAAAAATATTTGTTTAACGTGTCATAACCACATTTTGGCGGTAGTATTAATCAGACAATGAAAAAATTAAGTTTTAAAATTGTTTCTATTTTTTAGAAATTAGTAACAAATGATAGTTTTTTCTAAAGTATATCCATTATTGCTAAATTTATACAATTTAAACAAATAAAACATAAGTTAAGTTATAAATTAAACTTAGATAACCAGATATCTTAATAATATATATGTTCAGTAAGTCCTCTGTTGTTTTCGAAACAGGACCAATCATTCTCTCCACTTTCGTAATATAAATTAAATATGTGTAGCCGGTTTCCTAATGAATATTTAGTTTCTTATGTTAATAAGTTAATGATTCGTGAAAATTATAAACAAATTATTTTTTGTCGTGTAAATAACTTCGAAATGGTTTAGCAGACGAATATTTTCTCAGTTTAAACATGCAGAAAATGCAGGTTTTTGAAATAAAATATATCTTTTTGGATTAAAAGATTTACGAGGAATCGGACAATTTTTAAAATGCCAAATGACTTATGGCCGTTTTACTTGATGTTTAATTTGATAATGATTCAATTCTCATTTTTAAATTTGGCGAAAAAGTCACATAAAATGGCCATTTTAGTTTTTTTATAAATGTACAGGTAAAGTCAAAAAAGTGATCTAGCCCTCGTTGGATTATCCTGTACATGTGTACATTTCTCTATTTTTTTGAACCAACAACTTAGGGATACAGGACTTTTTGTTAGGATAAATGACAACAATTACCCTATATTTCCAAGAAAAAATATTTTCTTTAAAATTGTAAGACAATGTTATGGTTTTAATAACACTAAAATCTTGGATTTCCATTGTCTTATTTTGTTAATTGATACACAACGTTTAGGTTAATGATGTATCTCCAATCAAGTGTATCAATTAACAAATAAAGACAATGGGAGTCCAAAATTTTAGTGTTATTGAAAAAATATTTTGTGTCATTTGTGAATGAAATAATTTGAAAATACACTTTATGTATTCAATATTTTTGGTTTTTGTTTTAGATAATCTATATAGGGACCAATGTCAACTGTTATTGAGTTAAAGCGGCCTGGAAGTAAAATTATGGTTTTTGTGCCGATTTACAGCGATAAGATTTACACCCCTCATTCCTCTCAAGTTAAATTAAATTAAATATTAAGAATTTAAGAAAAATATTAAAAACTTAAAATTATAAAAATTTTAAGCTGAACTTTTTGCCAAAATTATAATTGGAACGTACAAGATGTCACTTCTAAGGCAGTTAAATTTAATTATTAAAAAAATAAAATTAGGATATATGGCTCCCAGAGCTAGGTGAGAATCGAATCCTTTTGGAATCGATTCCTTTTAGGAGCCGAAGACTGGAATCCATAACTTTTTAAAAATAGGATCCGTGATCCGGATTTCTTATATAGTTTTAAAATGATCCGGAATTGATTCTTTTTTGAAAGGATTTGATTCCAAAAGGGAATCGATTCCTTATATTTTTAATCTGAGACAAATGCCAAAATCCGCCATTTGGTATACCCCATTTTAAATTTCCAAATTTACACCCAAGTATCTTAGTTTCCAAATTCTGACCTAACCCTCCTAAAATCCTTATATCCCAAATCTAATGCAAATTGGTTTATAAATGCCATTTTAAATCTTGCATTTTAAATTTCCAAATAAATATCTAAGATTTTTAATCAGCATCTTATTGATGTTCGGAAATTAGGATAAAAGAGTTTTAAAATATGTGCCTATTAAAATCTTGAAATAAGAAAACACACCTAACATATATGATTTTTAACTAAAATATGTTGTTTATTAGGTTCGGAGAAACAACATTTAAAAGAGACATTTTTTTTCGTATCAATAGAGTACGGTATTCGAAAATGGGCATACATTTTACTTGCATTTATATTAAAAGTCCTGACTGCCCGATCTTTATAATTTTTGTTATCCTTGGAATAACCCAGGGGTGCTTTTAAATGGGACATTTAATTATTTCTACTTAAAGTGTCATCCAAAAATGAATTTAAAATTTTAATACATATTTATATTCCGTAAGCAGAGAAATTATTAAACGGTACTGGTGAAAGTGATAGTCGTTTGAGGTTATCTTAAAAATCACATTTAACATATTTAAATTTGAAGAATATTTATCAAAAACTAATTTGGCTTAGACTTATAGCACTTCAAAATGAGGCTAAAATTATATATTGCGGCTCGGGCTACGTGCTAAAATCTTTGCCGTTTGATTAATCATCTGGATTATGTAGTATCATTCGTATCGTAGTTACCATTTGTAGGTATAAAACTAAATATAATCCGGATTCGTGATCCGATAAATAGAAATCGATTCCTTTTTTCTTAAAAAAGGAATCGTGATTCGTATTAATGATTCGATTCCTTTACGAGGATCCGGATCTGTAAATCGATTCCCTTTTATAGGATCCGTCCCAGCTCTGAAGGCTCCTAATATGGAACTGTTTAAGAGTCCATTTGCGCAGCGAAAATTGGATTCAATTTGGGGTTTAGGGCATAATGTTTTTCTCAAAAACCGTATAAGTTATCGATAATTTTTAAAAACTATATTTAAGCCAACACTTAAATTTAGGCTTCTGCTGTAATAGTTTCTTAAATTTGGATTTACTTTTTAATAGTTCCTTGAGTGAAAGTCACTCTAAAATCGGTTATGTTTAGATAATATTTTCTCTTAACTCGACTCATATTTCAAAAATCCGTTACAGCAGAGGCATAGATTATTTCCTTATTTTTAAAATGGTGTATAATTTATGTCATTTAAGTGAAAAATAAGTATCGAAAAACGTTATCTCCTGTAGGCTTGCAATCGGAAACAACATCGCACACACCCCTAAGGTGTAGTGTAAATGCACTCTTAATGCAACGTTTGAATTTTTAAATGTTTTTCTAAAATACACCAGTACTCCTAATAAATACCTGCCCTTATGTTACAGTGTAACAAATTTCAACATGTTTCTTAATTTAGGCCCTATGAATGTACAAAGTTATCTTATATCAATCAGTATACATAGAAATTCATATATGAATATTACTAAATAAATAAATAGAGTAAAAAACTTGGAATATACATTGTAATTTTGCAATATGGTATGCAGTAAATATCTCAGTAAATCCCAAGTTTATGGCCGTGACGTAAACATTGTAATTTTATCGAAACATGCTAAAACCCACAACATGTTGCAAAAACAGAAACTGCATTTAATAATACCGCTAGTAAATCAATTGAAAACAAACAGTGGGACAAAAACGTTATTAGCTGTAAAAAAGCAGAATAAAAGGAATTTATGAAATTAATAATTGCGATGGCGCTGCAGCAACCATTGTGGTGTTAATCCGGAACGTTAAGCCTGCATTAGTAAAATTAAATTCCACACCCTAATTTATCGATAGATTATATTTTATTTGACTATCGCAGCAAATGGCGGCAATTTTTAGTGGCTAAAATGTACCAGGGTGTGTGGAGTTTTAATTTGACAACAGGGGTGAGATTCCCATAAAGTAATTGGATCATTATTTACATAAAGAGTATTTATCGCTACGTGGGTTTTTGAATTTTCATGAGCACGACTATAATAAGCGTATAGTAAAGACCAAATAAGTAAAACATGTTGGACACTTATCCTAGAAAAATAGGTATCGGACCTGGCTTTAAATTTTAAAATAAAAAATACTCCTCTGAAACTTTGTGAGTGGATCCATTTTGGCGTAACCTGCAATTTTTTATCTTTTAAAATTCCGAGAATTGGGGCGTTTTTGATGTAGCATACGTCAAATATGTTTAGGGTCAGGACAAAAGACCCTTGATTTTGGTAGGCCAGTATAACCATAATATTTTACTTTTATTTATCTGGCAATTGTGCAAAAATTGGCCGGTTAATTATAAACTACATAATATCATAAATTTTAGATGTTGAGGGTGTAGGTCTCGCTAAATGCCTTAATTTTTTTGAAGGTCACTATATTTCCCGATGTTTGCATTATAAAATCTTATCGGTCAAGTAAAAAAGAAGGGATTATTCTTTAAATTATCTATACATGGGTAAATTGACAAGTTTGAAGCGTGCAACATCAAAAACGCTCCAATTTTCAAAATTTTCGAAAATAGAAAAGTTGTAGGTTATGCTAAAATGAATCCACTAAAGAAGTTTCAGAAATATTTTTATTTTAATATTTTAAGCTGGGACCAATACCTAAGAGCCCAATCTAGAATTTGAATATATTTTTATTTTCAAACCTTGCATAAAGTCTCAGCATTAAAATGTACACTACGACCTTTCAACTAAACACCAATGGCGTTTAAGCAATGTCCTCCAGACGAAATATACGATTTAAAAACTAATTTTAAGAAAGCTCATCTTGGTTTGACGTAAGAGCAAAAATGACCGTTTTTTCGTAATTTCTAATTCTTTTGGGTAATTGGAATCCCTAAATTTTTGCAGTAAATTAAAGCCCACAATGTGAATTGTATTTTATTATAAAAATTTTGTATTACTTAAAAAGTTATGTATTAGATTTTTTGGTTCCAAACCAAGTAAAACTTTTTTACAATTAGTTTGATAATTTACCATTATTTTTCCCAAAAATAGAGGTTCGGATTATCGCAAATAATATGTTAATAATTCCTAAATATCCTTAATAATACATTGCCAACTCTAATTCAATCTTTTTATACCGGACGTTAAATAATTTTTCTTTGGGCAGAGTATGGCTATCCTTACAGCTGAAACATGCATCTCTCTTTTAAATCAATTAAACTAAATTATTAGTAAACGACCGCGTTTTATTTCTACATGTTTCTACTTACGGTTTTTTAGAACCCAACACAGGATAATGGTGTACTCACCTGCAAAGAACAATATTTATTAATAACGTACAAGAATATTTTAATGATTTGATTTAAAAAATGTATTTTTTAATAAAAAACCAAATATCTATTTTCAATACAAAATTCCAAATAGTTGGGAACACGTGTGTCAACTTGACACACCTCCAAGCGCCTAAAACACTGATTTTCCAACTTGCATCAAACAATATTTCTCGCAAAATTAGTATATTAGTAATTTTATTTTAAAAGAAAGTAGTAATCATTAAAATATATTTAAATTACAACAAAATAGCTATATTTTTAAGGCGTTCGTTAATATTTAAAGATATTAAACTTTGTCTCGATTTGTTGTTAAAATGTTTAAAATATTAATTTTATTTTAAACCTAAATATTTGCAATTACGAAAATAGTTCTGATGAGTCTGAAAAGTATGTCTTATAAATCAATAAAATAATTTTAGAAAATCTATAAAAAATTTAATTTTTGGTGTATATAAATAGGGTGGAAAATATTTCAAAAGAAATTCTGTGTATTTTTTTAATTATGTAGAAGTTGTTTGATGCAATATTAAGATATATAGTTTGATGATATCGTCAAGGGTAATCCAAGGAATAACTAAAAGATGGTCCATCACCATAATGAACAAAAAATTTAAAAAAACCTTGGTTAGTCATATTAACCTTAAACACTATTTTTATTAAACTGTAGAAAAATCGCTTAAATAGACCCACTAAACTATATACCGGTAAATTTTAACTGACAAGCTCCTAAAACAATATATCGTGTATATTGTTTTATGTCCTTTATAAAAGAAGTAAGAAAAAGAGACATATGACAAATATTTTGTCTAAATAAGGAATTTAACCACCTTATACCATATATATACAAATCTTTATAGAAAAAATAATTTAAAAAAAGTATTTTATAAGTGAAAATTTACTACAAAATCTTTAAATATATTTTAATGATATCTTTAGATGTCTTTTATCCTTCTAATAGCCTGTTACATAAAAAATAGGCATATTTTTATACAAAAGAAAAAAATTTAAACGTTCTTTATATAAAGCTGGATCGTTAACATTTACCTAATACATACACACCAAATATTAAATGTCCTTCTTTCTTTAGTATTTTTTAAACAGCTACTTTAATTGACTTATAGTCCTGTCAATCAAACTTATGTAGCTAATTGATCTGAATGACCCTTTTACACCTTTGGATTTGTCCCAGCTCTGATGGATTCTAATATAGAACACTTTAATGCAGCGTATGGTATGGTAAAACTCCGAGTCATGACGACATAATATATGCAGAAGTTTTGAAGCAAGTAAATATCAAACACCTTACATGTCTCTATGACGGGATATGTGACTCTGGGCAAATCCTAGAGATTGGGTCTACATTTGTTGGCATTCCAAAAAAAGCAAACCCAAGACCTTGCAAAGACTACAGACTCATAAGCTTGAGGCGCCACGCGCTCAAAGCGTTTCTTCGAGTAATTCACTCAAGAATCTACAGAAAGTGTAAAGATATGAGTGGTGACACGCAGTTTGGATTTATCAAGGGACTTGGTACCAGAGAGGCTCTCTTGTCAATGAAATTGTTTGTTAAGAAATGCTATGACCAAAGGCAGGATGTTTTTATCTGCTTTATCGACTATCAAAGAGCTTTTGATAACGTAAAACACGGGCCACTGCTGGAAAGATTGCAGGAGATCGGATGATAAAGATATTAGAATAATAAAAGAATTGTACTGGCAACAGCTGGCCGAGGTCCGTATTAATGGCGAGCTATCAATGGAGACATTTGGTATTTCGAAGGGAGTCCATCAGGGATGTGCACTGTCACCTATTCTATTCAACATTTATGTAGAAAAAATCTTTCAACTAGCATTGGAGAATGAAACCCGATGTATCAAAGTCAATGGCGTCCCAATAAACAATATCCGCTACGCAGATGATACCGCGATCCTGACTAATAACATTGAAGACCTCCAGTCAATACTTCATAAAATCAACGAATGCGGTAAAAGGTCCGGACTACATATAAATGTTGGCAAGACAAAAATGATGGTGAGCAGAAATCAGCCTATTACTCCTCTCAACATCAACGGAGAAAATATTGAGCGTGTCGCCAAATTTAGCAATCTTGGCGCCTCCCTAAATCAAAGGGGGAATGTGATAAAGAAGTAAAGGAAATAATTGGTCGCGCGAAAACAAGCTTCTATAAACTCAAGAATATACTTCTTCCAGAAATATGCCCCTGCACACTTGAATACGTGTGGTGCAATGTTATGTGTGGCCCATTGTACTATACGGTGTTGAAACCTGGTCACTTAAAGCCAGAACGCTAAATCGGATCAAAGCTTTTGAGAAGTGGACACTACCCCGATTGCTGCGTATTTCCTGGACAGCCCACACAACTTATGATGAAGTTATAATTAAAAAAAAGTATTTTATAAGTGAAAATTTACTACAAAATCTTAAAATATATTTTAATGATATCTTTGGATGTCTTTTATCCTTCTAATAGCCTGTTACATGAAAAATAGGCATATTTTTATACAAAAGAAAGAAATTTAAACGTTCTTTATATAAAGCTGCATCGTTAACATTTACCTAATACATAAACACCAAATATTAAATGTCCTGCTTGCTTTAGTATATTTTAAACAGCTACTTTAATTGACTCATAGTCCTGTCAATCAAACTTATGTAGCTAATTGATCTGAACGACCCTTTTACACCTTTAGATTTGTTATTTTTTTATTATTATTAATTTTATTATTATAAGATTTTTTTAACTTCAAAGAGACCACGAAGAATAAAAATATAGAAGGCGTTTATTAATGGGGATTTGAAAACAGTTAGGATTAGCGAAATGCATAGAGAGTACTTAATAGAGAATACTCGTGTTATTTTATTTTTTATACCACTTTAAACAGCTACTTTAATTGACTCATAGTCCTGTCAATCAAACTTATGTAGCTAATTGATCTGAACGACCCTTTTACACCTTTAGATTTGTATTTTTTTATTATTACTAATTTTATTATTATAAGATTTTTTAATTCAAAGAGACCACGAAGAATAAAAATATAGAAGGCGTTTATTAATGGGGATTTGAAAACAGTTAGGATTAGCGAAATGCATAGAGAGTACTTAATAGAGAATACTCGTGTTATTTTATTTTTTATACCACTTTGTTATTTTAAATTTTTAATTGTTAAATGATTCTATTCTACAAGAAAAACTCATACTTTAGATATTCTAATAGTGGTTTAACAAAATAAACCAAAACATCAATGCATTTTGTTTTTTAATATCAAAATAATTGACACAAATTTTGAAAAGAAACAAAAAGTAATAATTGTTTAAAAAGGTCAGAAAAATATACCCACCTTTAACTTATTATTAAAAAAATAATTTAATAATAGGTATAAACTTCAATAAACTAATTAAAGCTTTTTGCCCACTACAGCTTATTTTGCAACCCTACATCAAACATTTAGTACAATATTGAGCTTACGTGGAAATATGATGATGTCAGCTATTTTATAGCGAACTATGTCATACGCCCGATCCTGATGATTAAGGTAATTAATTATATAACTAATTATCTTTGTGACACAAACTGTAATTTAAAGGTTTTAACGAATATTCAATATAATAAACCGACTTCAAAAAAGGAGGTTATCAATTCGACACGTTTGCATGTAATATTCTTTAAACTGTTTTATATTCATATATAATAATCTCATTGGGTTTCCAAACAACTATACAAAATTTTATAGGTATATGTATGTTTGATTGTATGTTTGTCCACGCATTTCTCCGGGACTATTTATCGAATTCTTTTTTTATGGGCTTACGTTAACATCAATTAGGGAACAGTGGAGATTTCATTAAAATCGGTTCAGTAGTTTTTTATGATATTTATAAAAATATAAAAAGCGAAAGCTACCCCATCTCCAAAAATACTTGCTACTATGAAAATAAAATTTGGCACAAAAGTAGATTATGAATACCCTAAAAGGGTAGAAAAGGGGGTAAATTTGTATAAAAATTCTTTATTTTGGGACTTAGAAGTATAAAAATTGGTAGGTAATTAAAATGATCTGTTGTAACCTTTTTGAAATTACATCTCTTGGAGGCTTAAATTAGAAATAATAGTTTGTAAACAAAAATGGACATTTTTAAAGTTGTAAATATGGGAGTTAGTAATTAGGTTTCTGATTATTTAGAAAAATAGAAGCTAAAAAAAAGGATTCCAGAAACCTATCCTAGGGTAGTATGGGGGATAAAAGTTTGTATGGAACTTTGTGTCATTTCTGTTCTTGGCAATAAAAAACCTGGTACATAGGGTATTGATTACGACTAAAAATAAACTGTTTTAAAATGTTTAAAATTAGATCCCTGTGAGGTTAAAATAAGGATGAAAGTTTGTATAGAAAAAATCGGCATTTTATGATGTTGTAAATATGAAAGCTGGAGGTTTCTGATTACCCAAATAAATGGAAAGTGGTAGGATCTTTGGAACTTTGAGAGGTCAAAAGAGGGGGGATAAGAATTTTCATGAGTAATTTATACTAACCTATACACAAAAGACAATAGCAGCAAATAAAATAGGATAAAATGAAAAATGTTTAATTGCACGACGCGCGAAATGTGTAAAGGAAAACAGAACGCAGAGAGCGTGTTGTGATTTGACACAATAGAGTAGGAGAGGGGCAATACCTTGTAAGAACGGGAAAAAACAAAACGGCCAACATCGTGTTGTCCACGCGGGCGAAGCTATTGGAAAAAAATTACTTAAAATTGTAAAATAATATTTTTTATACAAACATTAATTTTTTTAACAAAAACGAAATTAAAAGTAGTTACGTAATAAATTGAAGACCTACAATTTATTTTAAGGTCGGTGCCAGAACTTAAGAAAATAATATATATATATATATATATATATATATATATATATATATATATATATATATATATATATATATATATATATATATATATATATATATATATATATATATATATATATATATATATATATATATATATATATATATATATATATATATATATATATATATATATATAAAAAATTAAAAAAAAAAAAAAAGTGTTAAGTAGGTTCTTCACTCTGTTCTTATATATGCTTGGATAAAAAAATTAGTAATTCTACTTTTTATTCTTTTTTGTTAAAAAATTGAGTGTTTGTATAAAAAATGTTATTTCATGATTTTAGAATAATTATGTTTTAGGTTGATTTTTTTTTCAATTATCTTTTTATTTTTAAGCAGCACTTTATTTTATTTCCTTGATAGATAGAGCAAAAGTTTTAAAATTAAATTAATGTTAAAAAATATGTTTATAAATGGCATATTCAGAAAAATATATATATAACAAAATTACAGGTTTATGCAACGTCGTAACAAAATTTTAAATTCCCAAATAGATAATATATTGAAAAGTTACAAATTATGACAAATATTTTTTTATATTTCTAATGAAAAAAAAACATCATTTTTAAAATTTCTGGTCAAAAATTTTTATTTGTAAATACTGATAAATAACAGCCACACAATGGTTTAGATTTTATACTTAACCTCTAAATTGGTAGCAATTTATACACAATTAAACCCTTAAAATAATTAACAGTTGACGGACTCTTTTATAATATTTTTGTTAATTTAATATAAACCAAATTACCTTTTTAATGTATTTTATTATTCGGTATTACTAATACTAAACGTTTTGCTTTTTTGCAAACAACAAATATTTTATTTAAATTTAAAATTACTAGTAATATGCAATCAATAAATTGGCTACAATTTTAATTAATTTATTTTAATAACTTAAATGTTTATGTTATTTGTTTAATGATTTAATTTGTAAATACACAAAATTAAATAATTTTAGATACAAATATAACATAAATGTAAGTTTTTTGCTACTTTCAACTTAATTCTCGTTATAATGTAAAAAAATATAATAAAAGAACAAATAATATGTATGCTTAATAAAAAACAAATAGTATAGATCAACATTTATTTAAAACGATCCAGTCTATAATATTAAAAAGATTTTGCAATTCGTTTATCTAATAATAATAAAATTTATTTTAAATTAGTTTAGGGTTACGATAGACTTAGAGCCACAATGTTTATAAGATTAACACAATTTTAAATAATTTTTTAAATATAAGTTTTATTTTTGACTCCTTTTTTTTAACATATTATACACAAAAGATTTTTTAAATATTTGTAGTAAAATTAGATAAGCTACACATGCAGTGGACGTATTAAACTTTATTGATCAGGTAGTTTAAAGTCCAAATTACAAAACGCCTATATTAATTGAATGTGCAGTGTGCAGGTAGTCTAAAGTAAGTTAACAATACGTCCCCGCCATTATCTATTTGGCCTGATTACCCCTTGTTTTTTGGACGCCCCGTACTTTTAAATGCAACTAACTATATAGGCAAATTTAAATTATGTAATGTTAATAAATCCTTTTAAAAGTGCTTAAGTTTTTCTAATACAGTTAAATTTTTTATAGTCATTCTTATTAGCATTTAGAACATGGGAGTCATATAATAGCAAAATGATGTCAGCTATATTATGAAAAAGTGTGTCATTCACCGGATTTTGATTATAAATAATAAATTATCCCTCAGTTGTAAACTCCAATTTATATTTACTAGGTATATGTGATTTGAAATAACAGGGTGTATAATTATCATGTCGTTCTAGATATAAATGTCACTATAAAATTAGAAACGATACTTATTTCCAATTTAAAATTTACATATTATATCAAGGGATATTTTACTTTTAGAATAAGTGTATTAATGATACTTTATTTTTATTTTTTTGTCCGAGGGTAGTACAAATTGGAGTAGAAGTAGAATCAGGTAGTAATATGGTAAGATTAAGCTAAGTTTTAAAAATAAAAATAATTAAAAAGAATTCGTAATACACATACTGGACATCGTTATCAATTTAATTGTATTAAAAAAAATCTAGCGCATTTTCTTAAAGCTTTTGCAACCTTTAATATAAATATACTAGACTGTTTAATACGGAAAACACGTTTTTACTGCTAAAGATACAGTTTAATTATTAATATAAGCCTTCTGAACTTTAATACACTATTTACAACTATCTATTTTATGGATTGCCTTCCTGAAGTAAGAATTCGGTAACACGTCCACGACTGCTATTACCTTTTTGTTCGATGAAAATCGTTTTCCACGAATAAAATTTTTAGAATGTGCCAATAGCCAAAACTCAGAGGAAGCTAACTTTGGCAAATAGGGCTACCCATTTTCGCAATATTTTTTTAAGCTGTGGGAGAAGTTTTTTCCCATAAGGTTGCAATAATAATCTTTGTTTATGGTTTATCAGTGTAAAGATGATCTACAAACAAAATTACTTTTGTATCTCGAAAAACTGACGCCTTGTTCGATTTCTGAACCAAAAGTGGCTTCAGAGTCGTAGTACTGGCTTTACACCAACCATTAGGGTCCTATTTTATTTTATGATCATGGCGATAAACCCAAGTCTCATTAATAGTAAGGAAACAATGTACAAGATCCTTTTATGCTCTTTAAGTTATTAAGAAAGTAGCATTTTAATGTGTTTTGTTATATTGTAAAAGCAAATGCATTATCCATTGTACACAAAGATTTTTGAAACCCAAAACCTAAAATAATATTGCTCACACTGACGAAATTCTAGGTTACAAATTCTTTCAGAAGGACTTAATTACTTTAATTCCTTAGATACGTTTCAGAATTTAATCACATCTTTATTAAAATTAATGAATCTAGTGCATAGTTATAATATATTATATAATATATATATTATATATATAATATTATATTATAATTATTATATATAATTATAAATATATATATATATATATATACTATATATATATATATATATATATATATATATAATATATATATACTATTGATAAGTACTATAAAGCCTCATATAATATAGAAAAAGTATTTTCATTTATGGATAACAAAAGCTACTCTTAATGAATCGACAGTAAAAACTTAAGTAATCCTTGTTGAAAGAGTACACCAATGCGTGAATGACAGGAGCAGCTTTAAAAATAACCTGACAAACAATGTTGAACGTAGTAACAGCGCTTCAATCTAGTCAAGAAACCCTAAAACAACCAATTTCATCACCGATAGATTAAGATGTCTGTAACCTTAGTGATTTGATATAAAATGAGAAATACGAAAATTTGTTAAAACTACAAAATATTTACAACTACGTCACTGTATTTTTGGGGCCACTTGGATATGGACGAAATTTTCCGAGTCATAAACACTTCCATCCCAACCCACTAAATTAAAATGCCTTCTTTTTGATGAAAAGCTACAAAAAGGCCTTTAATTATGCCAGCGGGAACGTAAAGAACGCTTATGTTTGTGAAATATGTGCGAATATTTCATACCAGACATTACACAATGAGAATTTTATAAAAGAATTTTATTTAGTTACTTAATTATTTAGGACAAGGGTTCGGATGGAATTTTAAATTTTTAAAAAGATTATAAAAACAACATTTTAATCAAAATTTTATTAAAATTTTTCTAGTTTACAAGTTAATAAACACCACATTAAGTATTTATTTTTGGCGACTTAGCTTATAACCGAGGACGTATTTTTTTATTTTATACTTTTTAATTTACTATTTTTTTACAGATATTTTTTCAAAAACATCCAATATTTTGGTTTTTAGATCTGTATCTATTAAAGACGGCTTAGAAGATATAGGAGCAAAAGAGACAGACATAGAAATAAGGTTAGCACTTCTATATCGGACACAACATGGTTCTTTGTCACGTTAATATTAAATACAGGTTTTAAGTATATTTAAATATGCGAATTTACGGTCTTTTTTTTAATATATTTAATAAAAGAATAAATAGCTATTTTATTAAACTGTGTCATTATAACGTTAACCGAAATAAATGACATACCAAACATATACTGTGTAACATTTTAGGTAGGCAAGGTAAGTATTTTATAAAGTGTCGTTTGTAGAGTATTCTTTAATTTTGGGATAGTCCATGAAAGCTTAAAGCCTAAGTGTTAACACATCGTGCGTGTCTTACTAACAGTGTACCTGTTTAATTACTTGATTTTAAACAATCTGTTAATTTTCTCACCAAAAGTGGACATATGACATGTTGTGACGTAATTGTTTATCAATAAAACTAAAATCGTGGACATCCATTGTCTTTATTTGTTAATTGATACACAATGTTTCGGTTAGTGATGTATCTTAAACCATTTTCAAGTGATAACAGCTATTACTTGAAAACGCTCGGAAATACATCACTTACCGAAACATTATTTATCAAACAAATAAGGACAATGGAAGTCCAAGATTTTAGTATTACTAAAACCATAACATTGTCTTCTTCTTCTTCTTTTTCTTCTTCTTCCTTCTTCAGTTTAGGCTGGTAGCCTGTTTCTTTTCGTCGTCCCTCTGCACTGTTAAGTCATCGCTCCATCGCTTTCGGGATCGTCCTGGACTTCTGCGGCCCAATGGTGACTTGTCGCGTAAAATTCTGACTATCCTTGTGTCGTCCATTCGACTGATGTGTTCGTCCCATTCCCTCTTTCTACCTAGTACCCACTAATTAATGTTTTCTACTTTACATGTTCTTTTTATATTTTTGCTTCTCTCTCTGTCTAGAAGCGTTTTCAGTTATTCTAACTTGTCTAACACCTGTAATTGTTTATGTTCCTATGGTATACTAAGTGACAACACCCAGAATTATTTATTGAATTTTAATAAAAAACTTTCCGGTCCTCCGAGCCGTACTTTTTTGTAAAGGCTTTTTTTGCCATATCAGGATCCGAACAATTTAAACATGTTTACTTAATATTCCGTGATTTTTCTGTGTTGTATTTGTTTGCTTCTATTTGTTTTAATGCTGTTTTATTGCATTATCATGCCTAGAGTTCGCAAATGCGCTAATTTCACTCAACTTTTCGAGTTTGAGAGGGGTCGGATAATCGGGTTACGAAATAGCTTATCAGGTAAATCGGAACGAAGCTACTATAATGAGATGTTGTCAAGCGGGGTTCCAAGCAGGCCGAAATCGACGAGTTAGAGGTATTGGACGCCAAAGACAGACTACAGAGCGACAGAATCGTTATTTGAGGCAACTAGCACTAAGAGATCAATTTTCCAAACTCGTGGTTTGATGCTGTCGGAAGGGCAATAACAATGAGGACGGTTTATCGCCGAGTAATGTCT
This sequence comes from Listronotus oregonensis, assembly GCA_019359885.1. Classification (NCBI taxonomy): domain Eukaryota; kingdom Metazoa; phylum Arthropoda; class Insecta; order Coleoptera; family Curculionidae; genus Listronotus; species Listronotus oregonensis. The sequence continues at coordinate 107,259 of JAHBCN010000884.1, forward strand.
TTTGGACTGTTTTTATACCGTCCCATCTTGTACTACCTCTGACCCCACAGCATCGGCAGCAACAATTGATATGGACTAGGAAGAGTACTTGAATGGAATATGAAATGAAACTCAGTCGTGTTCAGCGATGAGTCCAAATTCTGTTTGGGCACACATGATGACCGTGCAAGGTAAGTAAAAGTAAATTTCCATCGAACGGCATATTCATCGCACTGTGGGTGTTATGGTATGGGGTGCCATTGCTTATGGCAGGTCAGATTATGTTCCAAACCGTGGTTTGATGCTGTCGGAAGGCATAACAATGAGACGGTTTATCACCGAGTAATGTCTTTGGACTGTTTTTATACCGTCCCATCTTGTACTACCTCTGACCCCACAGCATCGTGCAAAGAATTGATATGGACTAGGAAGATACTTGAATGGAATATGAAATGAAACTCAGTCGTGTTCAGCGATGAGTCCAAATTCTGTTTGGGCACACATGATGACCGTGCAAGGTAAGTAAAAGTAAATTTCCATCGAACGGCATATTCATCGCACTGTGGGTGTTATGGTATGGGGTGCCATTGCTTATGGCAGCAGGTCAGGATTAGTGTTCATTTGAGGTGGCATGACTGCCCAGCGCTATATCCACGAAGTTTTACAACCACATCTGCTTGCCTTTTTGGAAACGTTGCAAGATCCACTTTTTTAGCCTGACAATGCACGACCTCATGTTGCACGTGTTTAGACTTTTAAGAAGCGTTCGGTGTAAATCTGCTTCAGTGGCCTCCTCGATCTCCAGACCTTTCCCCTATCGAACATGTATGGGATATAATGGAAAGAATGTTGCAAAGTTCACCGCACCCTCCACAAACATTGGAGGCTCTACAAAACCATATTCAGATGGCCTGGGATACAATACACAAAGAAGACATCAATCACCCAATCCAATCAATGCCGCAACATTAACGAATGTGTAGCAAATAAACGAGCTTCGACATATTATTAACATTGAGGTGGGATATCTCAGCTATTTTGCGAAATTTCAAGTTCAAATTTTAATCACTTTCTATTTATCAGTAGGCCTAAAAATTGTAAAAGTATGCTCAAAATTACAGCACTCCTACTTGGGGTTGAATTTTCTATGTTACTTAGTATTTTTTTAAACTAGATAATATTTTTGTAATGCAAAAATTACTTTTAATAAACAATATTTGGTAACTTTTTCATTTCTTTATTTTTGTGGTGTCACACCTTCATAATTTTTCGATTTTTTATCCTTATAGTATCACAACTCAAAAATTTTTAAAGCTTTAAAAACCTTTAAATTTTCTAAAATACTTATAGTGATAATTTTAATGGTTTTTAAATTAAGACACAAAAAGTGTTGAAACTTATTTCAAAGGCTTCTTTCTCGATACTTTGCTTTCATAATTATTATTCTATTTAAACGAAGCGGGGGTGCAATTCCAAATTTACGGTAAATCTTTAATTTAACTAAAAAAATATTCTGTACAACTGATTTTAAATTGTTTAAAAGCTACAGTAAATACATTTTTGAGCAAAATAGTTACCGAAGCCATTACCAGAATAAATTTACCATACTTGCAAAGTTTTTTTAACCAGTCCAGAAAATTGACTGACATGTAAAATGGAGTATTTTGATATGACCATATCAAGTTTTACTATGCTATCCAATATTTTTACAGGAAGCTACTGACAGGGTTTTCAAAGAAATAAATATGACTGGGTTACTGCAACATCAAGCTAGAATTTATTTCCGCTAGTGACAAAAGTAAAACTTTAACCTGAGAGAGTTTTGAAGCCATTTCTTAATGTGTTACATTAAAGTAAGTTTAAGTGGACTCGAAAAAAATTCTATTAAGCACTTTTAATTTAGTGCTTACGTTGCTGTAAATAATTTAATAAATATAATTTGCAAGCAGTGTAAATATATATCAAAGAAGATAATTTTTAAGTAATCAAGTGGGCTTTCATTTTTTTAAAACAAAAATATAGGACCAAGATTGGTTGTATAGGGTAAAGTATCTAACCAGGACTAAAAAGGGCGAAATTAATTTTATTTATATTAGAAATTTGCAATAAAAATTGCAAAATTAAAAATGTCCAGAATAAATACTATAAAGTCCACAAAAAATCAATATTTTATCAAAATTTAACATTTACTGTTGATTAAGACAAAATATGTTGTAAATACATATCTTTAAATACTTACAACAAACCTATTACCACTTATAACCTAAAAAATAGTCCAATATTTATTTAAAGGTAAAAATTATAAAATACAGAGATAACTTAAAAAAATTAAATCGACCCTAAAGAAATTTAACTTAAAATTATGATATAATATATTTTTTATACATACCCTATAATAGCAAAACAAAAACGAAATTAAAAGTAGATACGAAACAAATTAGGGGCTTTAAATTTAATTTTGCGGTTGGTGTCAACCAAGCCATCGACTATAAATGATTTTTAAAATAAAAACATGGCTTTGCTGGCGCCAACCTCAAAAAAATTGTTGGGCCCTAATGTGTTTCGTACCTACTTTCAATTTTGTTTTTGTTGGTTATTTATGAATAAATATAAAATATTATTTCATTTTTTTTCGGTTTATTTATTTTTTTAATTATCTCTGTATTTTGCAATTTTTGGTTTAATAAATAAGCTTTCGGTATACCAACCATATCCTCTGGTGCCGTTATTTTGGGCGTAGGGAGTTATTTCTTATATACCAAAAAGACTTGTTAGTAGGGGCTCAATTTCTATTCAAAAATCTCTGCCTTTTAAAGTACTGAGATTTAATGTTAGACCAAGTTCCGTCCACAAATTTGTTCTATTCTTTTTTGACTTTGCAAGTTTTTTTTATTGATCTGCCGGCATTAATAAATGTTTTTTCTCAATAATAAAGACGGTTTTTTTATTGATACGGATAGATCAGTAAAAAACTTGCCAAGTCAAAGAGAGTAAAACAAAATTGTGGACAAAACTTAGTTTATTTTTGGATTTCAGTACTTTAAGAAGCCGAAATTTTTAGATAGGAACTTGACCCCTATTTCATATAAGTGTTTTTGGTGAAACATTTTCCCTATTTTCTGTGTTACATAAAAAAGGGGGATCTCATGCCTTTTTTCTCAGTATATCTTGCTATGTAGGTCACCTTTAGACTGAATATGAAGTACCAAAATTGCTTATTTTAATGTTCCCAAAATTATGCCTGGTTTGGGGTCTACTAGGTATTATTTATTTATTAAGTAAAGAAAATGTTGCCTGCATTTTAAATTCTAAGACACAAACTTAAGTTCAATCAGATTGCAAACCTATATGATATTACCGCCCCTGTTTCAGGGCGTTCCGAGTAAAAAATGTGCAGTTTATAGAATTTTTCATTTTTTTGGTGTTCTAAAGCTCACTTACATACCAAATTTTTAGTTTCTACTTTTTTGAAAAGTGGTCCATAATTTTAATGAGTCAATAAGTCAGTCATTCAGACAGTAGTAAAATGGGCGATTTTCAAATTCGGATATCTCAGAAACTACTTGACATAACTGTCTAAATTTTTTTACAGGTAATTAGAATACTTATGCGAATTTACATACTAAAAATCATACCTTTATGTATATGTCGAGTCGACAACGTTGCTTAGCTGTTTGTTTATTTTTGTGATTGTGTGGTTAGTTGTGGTTAGTTTTATCCAGTTTTTTTTTTGTTGGATGTGATTAAGGTAATAATGTGAAACCAAAAGATTATAAATCAAAAAGAATCTAAGGTAATCCCATATTTTTTTTCGAATGAACTAAGAACACAACCTCCAAATTATAAGTTTTTTTTGTTTGTTTTCGCGGCGGGAATCTCATAATATGATGTTGCCGTTAGTTCAAAATTCATGTTGTCGTCTTATGTGTTCCCTGCGCAAATTTGATTATGTATCAGAAAGTATCAGGGATTTGAAATGGCTAAATATGGCAAATAGAAGACGGTTGCAGTTTGCCGTTTTCTTGCATAAAATTATGACCTCCGGCATCCCTGACTACCTGCGCGCAAAACTAATAGCACGCGATACCCTCCATAATAGAACTATACGCAATGGAGGTATGTTGGCGGTACCGAGATATTTGACGACTTTGTTTCGGAGTGGCTTTACTTATCAGGCTACAAATCTCTATAATAAATTACCAAACGATATTAAATCTTTAAGTGTTGAGGCTTTTAGGAGAAGATACCGAGCATTTCTTTTTCAATCACAGTAGTTTTAGGCATCCGCATATTATTCTTTAGTTGCTTGAAGTGTGTGTTTAAGTGTGTGTATTTGAGCATTTATTAAATGTACTTGTATTATCTTATTTTTATTTATTAGTTATATTTGTAATCTGTTTGCCATTTTTATTTTTTATTGTGAGAACTCCAGCCTGTTGCGGTTATATGGTGGAGTAGCCGATAACTAATTGGCTAAATATCGCCCTAATATGGTTGGCTGTGATAGGGTTAATTTACAAATCTCATCTTATAGATGTAATATACCCAACTGTGTTATTATAACCTTATTACTTAATAAAAGACGATTATTATTATTATTAAACACGTTGAAATCTATCATGTAATATCAACACTGCGTGGGTCAAGCCTGCCTTTCTCACTAGCGTACGCCTAGATTTAAAATTATTTGTTGCTGGCCAGGGACTTAAAATATAAGCGCTTTAAAAACATATTATTTTACTCAACATCTACTAAATTTAAATTTTTAAATAAATATATAATAAATTACGAAAAGGAACATTTTGAAACTAAATATTTGCTACTGAAAATAGTTCTAAGTCATAAATTAGGATGTTTTTCTTTTATAAATTTCGCTCCGAGCTCACTTGAGTTCTTAGAAGTAGTTTTAAACTTTTAATTATCTTTGAAAGCGTAGATTATTGGGTAAACTTTAGTAAGAATTATAACTTTATTGTTTCATTATTATAATTACAGTAGGTTAAAGAATTAAGTAATGGGTTAACTTTTTAAGATGGGTTTAATAAAAGAAATAAAATAAATAAAGATGACAATAAGATGGCAAAAATATTTTAAGCGTACTATCTTTAAAAAATAAAATAAATAAATGAATAAAGATGGTACTAACATTTCCTACCTTAAACTTTATCATAATTGGAGGTATTTAAAACTAACTGCCTCATCATGATTGTTTAAGTGGCCTACAACGAACAAGTCTAAAATGGATAAAACACGTAAGGGGCCATCCATAAATTTACGTTGCACGAATTTCATTATTTTTTGACCCCCTCCCCCTTCGTCCCAGTCACAACTCATCACATTTGTGAGACCCCCTTCCCCCAATGTGACGTCACATATTTTTAAACTTTACAATTAAAAATAATCAAAACAGTAATTCCAAAACCCTATACTCACGGGCAACAGCCTCGCGGAACGACAAGACAGCAAGCGTGAACTCGCCAACGAATAAAAGCTATTTAAACTTATAGGCATATAAAAAGAGTTTGTAGTTAAGTTTTTCGTTTTAATAATTTAGATTTTTACATGTAATGTCATGGTGATAATCTCTCCATACCCCTTGTCACACAGTGTCATAATCCCCTACACACCTCCCCCAGGAGTGACGTAATTTATAGATGGCCCCTAACAGTTTTTTCTTACTTTTTTTTGTTTTTAAAAAGACAATAATATTATGTATACATAGCCAAGCGACCCTGAAGACCACCAGTTCTCCAAAAGTTAATTCCAAACTAGTGGGGGACTGTATACAGGCCCTGGAAAAAGTCGGCTTGGCAAACAAACTTACGGTGGCCTGGGTACCAGGCCACGAGGGCCACCCAGGTAACGAAGAGGCCGACGACCTAGCTAAAAGAGGATCAGCCATGGAAATGATAGGCCCTGACCCATTCTGTGGAATCACGGCCGGCCTCTTTAAAGCATCTATTAAGAGCTGGGTAGACAGAGAGTTTCAAAGCTGGTGGGTACAAACACCAGGACAACCACAGGCAAAGCAGTTCATTAAGACCTGCTCGGCCAAGTTTACCTCGGACCTACTGAGCCACAGTCGTAAGGTCATAAGGATAACGGTAGGCCATTGCAAACTCAACAAGCACCTGGAAAGAATAGGCCTGGTGCCACTGCGAAGCACTATGTAGGCTTAGGTTTACTAGGCTTGGTGAGGAAAAACCAAAACCGACAAGATATATGGAGTGGCCAGTGTCAAGACTCTGGAGTCTAGTTAAGAAGACGGGCCTGGACAAGGTACTCTAAAGAACGATAGGAGAAACCACAATAAATCTGGTAAGGTTGCAGTGGTGGAGGTCATTTTTGCCATCTCCGCTCAAATAATCTAATCTAATCTATGTATACATAGTTCTAAAACGGCCTTATTTTTAAGATACATCGGATAAGAGAAAAATGTTTTAAATTGGGATTTTTATTTTATTTTCAAATAGCGTTTTTTGATTTAAATGAAACTAGGTACAGTTAATAATATTTTGGCACTCGGTACCTATTTTCTGCTTAACTCCACATCAAAAAGGTGAATATGGATTTAGAAATATTTTAATTTTAAATTTGCATGGTACAAAAAGAAAAACATTTAAAATTAATGAAAATAGTATGTTTTACAAAAAAATTAGGTGTTTAATCTTTGCTTCAATACATGCATTTAATAATCGTTTTTTTAACCCATTTAACATTTTTGGTAAATATTTATACTATTATTAATTTGAAATATTGCCGTATTTGTACCACACAAGTTTTAAAGTAAAATATATTAAGTTTACTGAGTAAATTAAATATTTCCTTCTTGTGTAAAACTTAACAAAAAACATCATTATGTATCAAATTATTAAAAATGATTATATCAAGAAAGTTATGGAACAGTAGTGGTAAAAAAATAAATTGCCTGAAACTACGCCACTGGTCCATAATAGTAACAAGAGATTTTCATGAGAGAGTGTATTTTAGTGAGTGTTTTACCTTTACCAAGTTTTATTTAAAATAAAAATTCCAAGTCAAAAATAAATAAAAAATTGCAATTTTAAAATATTTCCTTTTACACTCTATATCAAAAAATGGGGCTTTTTGGCCAGGGAATTTTTCACTAAACAATGCACCATGTTTTTTAAATATTATTACAAAGTGTTTCTAATCTGCTTTCAATTGCAAATGACATGAAATAAATTATTTTTTATTTAAGTTCACTTAAACAAATTTTGCGTTTAATAATACAATCCAATTAATAGAACAGAAGACTAAATAACTTATAAAATTTTCTTTCATAATCTACACTTCAAAACATAATTAAAAGTTTAAAGTTAACACAAGAACTTCTTTTAAGAATTTAAATAACGGTTTCACAGAAATTCAGATTTAGAACTGAAAATTTTAAAAGAAAAACATAGCAATTTATGGCAAGATTATATTCATAGTTTCTTCAGTTATGAAGGATAACGAAGTGTTAACTAAGTAATGTTTTTAATTTTTTTTTTCATAAGTTTTGTTGAGGATGGTATAACAAATAATAAGAAACACGATAAATTATACAGTAGATAATATTTCGAACATTTGTTACAATAGTTGAAAAAGTATGAAAATACTTATTTTCTACACCTAAAATAAATTGCTATGTTGATGCCTTAACTTGCAAGAAAAATTTTCTGACTGTTTCTTCAGCCTCCTGGCAGAACCTACACAGGCTATCTTCCACCAGACCTATTCTTTCCAGGTGCTTGTTAAGTTTGCAATGTCCTGTTAGTTGACCTACCGTTATCCTTACGACCTTACGACTGTGGCTCAGTAGGTCCGAGGTAAACTTGGCCAAGCAGGACTTAATGAACTGCTTTGCCTGTCGTTGTCCTGGTGTTTGTACCCACCAGCTTTGAAACTGTCTGTCTACCCAGATCTTAATATATGCTTTAAAGAGGCCTGCCGAGATTCCACAGAATGGCTCAGGGCCTATTATTTCCATGGTAGTTCCTCTTTTGACTGGGTCGTCGGCCTCTTCGTTACCTGGGTGGCCCTCGTGGCCTGGTACCCAGGCTACCGTAAGTTTGTTTGCCAAGCCGACTTTTTCCAGGGCCTGTATACAGCCCCCCACTAGTTTGGAATTAACTTTTGGAGAACTGATGGCCATCAGGGCCGCTTGGCTGTCTGAGTAAATGACGATGTGTATTCCTTTACTCCCTTTTTCTTTAATCAGCACGGCACAATGCATTATTGCTACGATTTCCGCTTGGAAAACCGTGGCGTGCTGACCAAGACTTAAGGTTATCTTTTCTCGAGGCTTGTCTCCATAGATGCCAGCTCCTACTCCCTTGTTGGTATTGGAGCCATTTATATACCAGATATGATCGACTTTGATTGGAGGGCCTTCTTTCCAGTAATTCCTATCTGGTATGACAATCCGAAAGTGTCTGTTGAAGATAAAACGAGGGGTTGACCTGTCCGAGGGCATCTCAAACAATGAGCTGACCTTTTGGTCCTCCTTAATTTCCCATCTTGAGATCCTTTGATGTCCCATAATTGGACTTTGACCTCGTTTGAGTCTATAGAGTACCGCCTTAACTTCTCCCTGTATGTAAATGTGGAGTGGCGGCAGGTTTAGCAGCACTTCCAGGGCTGCGTTTTTTCTTTGTGAAGGGAATGATAACGTCTTTTGTGGATTAACCGACAGGCCTTCTTCCCTGCACCATTCGTCTACGATGTTCATGAAACGACGATATACTAATACTACTTAATGATTAGTAAATTATTATACTTTATTGTAATTTATTATGTGTGTGTAATAATTACTTCTCAATAGCTGCACCACTTTAAATATTAGTTTTCATCGTGTTCAAGTTGATATTGCCCTAGTAGTTGCATATTATTTTTCTTAGTTTAAGTCACTTACTTCTGCTTTCTTAAGAAACTATTTGATGTAATATTAACATATTTGATGTTTTGATGTAATAATAAATACGATAATATAGAAAGTTGTTTTTAAACTTAAATCCAAAATGTAATTGATATTTTTTTCTTGCATAATTACTTTGTGATAAACTCATTATTTTCAAAATGAAAACTTATAATTAAAACAGCTTATAGTTTGTTTATTACAGAATGTATCAACATCGTAATTATAAATTCATCAAAGGACCAAGCTCGTAAATGCACATAACTTTACAAGTTCAAGCTTCATAATTGAAATGTATCACTAATGTAAATACGGGTTTAGAGTTGGAAGGCCAAACTAATGCATTTATGGCTTTAAAATACAATTAGTATAATGTCCGCAATCTAAATACCTATTTGCATTTAGTGAAACTAAATATTCGTTTTAATTTTAAGTAAATATTTAAAAAATATTTTAAATAAAGTGCACATTAAAATAATATTATCAAACAAAAACTATATTGGGCACACCCATATAATATACTTTTAGATTAGAATTTTTTTAAACCAACTTTTATTTACCTTCGGTTTTATTTAAAAATGATTCAAATTTTAATTTTTAAATGAAACCAAATACTTCTTTTTATATTTTAAAAAGCTAAAAATTATTTTAAATAAGAAAGTTAATAAAATAATTGACATAATAAAAAAATTTAATCCAATTTTAAATTTTCAGTCTATTGTATAAGGACCAATCTGATATAAATCAATAATATTGTATATTTTTTAAGGTTGTACTATTTGAAATTGTTTTATTTTGTAACGTACTAAATTTTTAAATAAATAAATCAATAAATAAATAATGAGTATAACACTTAAAAAAACATTTTAATAATTCTATCCTACAAAATCTTTAAAGTTGTAACAGTCGTGACATAGCAGGCGATTTTTAATATATCCCAATGCATAATCCGATAATTTATGATATGTTACTTATTAATAGTGTTTTGTCAAAATTGGTTTGCAAGATATAGGTGGTAGTTGGGTTTCTATTTAAAAATTAATGTCTTGATAGAAATCATTTGGCTGTTTAAATTCTCTTTAATTCTTGTTCTAGCGTTGAGTAGTTGGTAGGTATATTAAGAAGGCGGCAGCCTTCTTAATATATATTATGATTTTTTTTTAATTTTGTGACAGTTTATGAAAGCTTAAAGCCTAAGTACTAATGCACCATGGGTGTCTTACGCAATTAAGATGCAGTTTTAGCTATATGAGATTTAAAGAATGAAGGGTTGAAGGAGAAGGGCAAAGGGTAAAAGTTTTATGGTACGAGTGAGTTATTTATAAAGCCTACGGCGCTTCTTTAAAAAGAATTAACAACGCGCCTAGGGTTATGAAAGAAATGTTTTCCTTGATATTGGAAAAGTATTCTTAGTTGTGTACAAAGTACAAAAAACAAAATACTTTCTAGTAGAAATCCAAGCTTTCTAAAAGCTGGAGTGGCTATGGATTTAACATGTTTACGCTAATTAAAATTATTCTTAAAAGTAATACCTACAAGATTAAATAATTCTCCGTTCTGCAGAGCTTGGACACTCAGAGGTAGAGGAGAAGAACTGACCAACCTTCTTTAAAACAGTGGTCATAAATTGTGTTCTTAAAGCAATAATTTGCACTATACTTTTCTGGCGCAAACCAGTATTAAATAAATTTTTTGTAAAAAAATATATATCTGCATTATTCTGCAATTGTATTCTTAATCAAGTCTAGAGACCGGTTAAAAAAGTTAATATTTGAATGAAAGGACCCATCCTCAGCAAAACTCCGATTGGAAAAAAGTTACTAATGTAAAAAAGAAAGAGAATTGTGGTACCCCACCACTAATTGTGTTGGGGCCATAAAACTGATCATATAATGTAGATCAAGTAGGGCCCAAGTACAAGTTTGGGCACGACACTCTAAAAAGGGATTTTTAAAATGATCGCAGCTTGATCAAAGGGCTTTAATATGTCAAGAGCGATGATCTAAAATTTACCCCAGATTTTCAAATAGTTGTTCTACTCTTGTAAAACAAATAAGAGGTCGCCCTTTTTTTGGGTTTTTTATGGATGAGTTTATGTTTTTTTAATAGTTTAAAGAGTAAAAAATGAAAAAAATTTCGCTACAAATATCTAAAAAAGACGGATACTTGTTTAAAATAGCTAGTGATACGTGTGACCTTTTAGCTTAAAAAAATGAAGCAGAAGCAGGTTTATTTTCAGGTTCATCTCCAAGAATTTAAATTTAACAATTTTTAAATTTTAACTAAGTACCTTAAAGAATATTTTTACTAAGTGATTTATAGGAAAACTAATATTTTTAGCAATTTGCAATATACTGGTATTTTTACAAAAAAAGTTACTAAATTTATTATAATTTGAGTAAATAGGTTAACATTTTAAAAAAGAATACAAATTATTACCCTTTAAACTTTGACGAATCTATATAATTTATTTTAAATATATGTATAACTGATCAAATTGTGTGTGTGTGTGTTTTTTTTAATTTTAAGTTAAATTATTATTCACTTACACAAGGCAACATTATTAAAGTTTTTTTAGATAAAAAATATTTTTATTTATGAACCACCGAAGACGTATTTAATTATATTCCTAAGGAAGTAGGCTACTATAGCAAACTTTTATTATACGATTCTAATGAAAATATCATAAACAAATTTTCATCTCACATCTAATTTAAAGATTTTTTATTATTCCCATGTGCATGTGGTGAGTACGTGGTGGTAATGCAACAACATAACTTGTAATATATTACTAATGGCCTATTATGATTCAACATTATCTAAAGTATACATGCGAAGCTATGTTACAGCAACGTTGTCGCAATTTATGTTTTAGCAGTGTAGTTTACAGCCATTTAAGTAAATAATGTTGCATATTAAGCAACTGGATATGGTGTACTTACTAGACAGAAATGTGCATTTAACATACCGTCAACAATTCGGTAATTATCATAGTAGTTTTATGGCAAGTTAAGCAAAGAATATGTATATGTGACTATTTAAATTAACTACGGGCTTTTGTTGACTCTATATATAATGACAATTCAATCATAAAATAACATTAATGCTGGGAAATGGACATTTTACTTACACATTACACTTTTTTTACGACCATTTTGATTACAATAGATTTCAGATCAATATTTGATTCCTACTTTACCTCTTTTAGTAATTTCAACATTAGTTTTTAAACTTTATAGGTCTTGGGACAGTCCACAAAGAAAAGAAAGAAATTTTGAAAGAAAAAGTTTCTACACTCTTAATTATCTACTAATAAGAAGCGGCCAAGTGGGTAGTTCGAGGCTGCCCCAGATGCACTGTAGGGAAAAACATGAGTGTGGCACTTTCTGTGGCTCTATTTAGGGCTGCTAGGAAAAAATTATACAGGGTGATTTATGAGAAAATGTCAATACTTTAGGTACGTAATTAGGGTCCAAAAATAAACATAAAAGTCTATACAAATATGGGTCCGCCAGGCCTTCGTTTGAAAAACAGGGTGTAAAAGTTTTTTAAAATTTTTCTATTTTAAAACCTAGCTTATGTTTTGCTGAACACAATTTAAAAACAATAACTTCTTTAAAAATTAAAATACATATTGTTTAATTATACATTTTGTTTTATTTTTTTTTATTTTGCTATAATTAAATCAGATGCGTCGTAATTTTTTTAAATCCAAATATCTCCAAAAAGGTTGTATATCAATTTTAAAGGATACCTTTAAAGTAAAAATGAAAAAACAATTATTTAATTTCTTAAAAATGTAATACGGGGGTTAAAAAGTTGGGGATTGTTCAAAATAGTTAGGTTCGAATCTGTCATAAAAACCCCCGGATACTAATTTTCACTCCAAAAATTACATTATAAAAGATTTTATTTAAAAATAAAAAATTAAAAAAAAAATTTTAAAACCCTGTATTGAAACAAGCCTTCACCCATATTTGAAAAGACTTTTGTTTTTTTTTGACCCTGACTAGTACCTGGGGTATTGACATTTCCTAAAGAACCCCTTTTGTTTTACTAATGTCTGGAAAAAACCAAAAATACCTACAAAAAGGAATAGACCACAGCGAATCAATAATATTGCTTTTATTTATATAAAATTGATAATGTTGATAGTTTTGGGAGACACCATTCCTAGGTATGATATTTTAAGAAGAATTTGAGTTGGTATATATACTAAATACCCAGATTAAAAATACTTTTTGGCTTAAAAGAAGAATCCAAAGCTGTTGAAGCTACAAATATTAAGTGTTTATGATAGCAAAGGTCGTTTGCGAAAAAACCTCGGGCAAAGTTAAATGCGCTGATTTGCAGAATTTTGAGGTCCCTTAATTATGACATGAATATTGCAAGAGCTTTTTTAGCGAATGAATGTATCTTTAAGGCATTAAGTTGGTGCGTCCATCAAGTATTATTTAAAGGTCCTGTAAAAAGTAAATATACATTACCTTGTCCTGTTTTATAAGTTATTGGAAATGATTGCAAACTTTATTAATTTTATCAAGGCAACAATTTTATACAAAACTTTAAGTAGATTCAGCTCATTTTTTGTTGCACCAAGATTTAAGTATATTGACAGTCTATGTACAGATCATCATACACAAAGATTAAAATTATATAAAACAAACATATATATCTTTCTTAGTAGGGATATTTAATAGTTTATTGCTGTATAAATTTTGAATTATCTAAAACTCAAAATTATTTATGACAGACATTTCGCAATCCGTCACAAAAGATCTGAAGCAAATATTTTTTAATTTCCATAACTGGAACAAGTCTTTTAAAATCCTTGGTGAATTTCAGATCGCTCTTGACATATTCAAGACTTTTGACCAGGTCTTGCATGATACGCTTCCTAACAAACTTCATTTCTATGGTCTTTCACCTAAATTTTGTTCTTGGATTAGCAGTTTTCTTACTAATCCACGTATATCAGTTTCTGTAGATCATCACTAGTTTTGATCAATTTAATGCTTGGGTACCCCAGGGCTCAGTAATAGGACCAACTCTATTTCTTTTTCTCATTAATGAGCTTTTCTACGATAAATTTTAATCATACTTTTGCTTACCATAGTACCCTTTATCCTAATATTCAGTTTCTTAAGCCAGTCTCTAGGACTGTTTTAAAAAATTTAAAACACTTCTCTATTTTCTGAACTTTTTTCCAGACTTTTTCTTTTCCTCGGGATTTTTGTAAGTTTACGGAGTTATAAAAACATTTTTAGGGTATTTTTTATATTTAAAAAGTGGTTCATGATTAAATTTTACGTTTTCGAAGTATTCTATTATACGGGGTGATGAGACAAGAACTAAACAAAACATATGCCATCGCTTAATGGAAGATTCCTTAGCAAAGAATAAGACAAAAATGTCATATAAACATAAGTCCAAAACTGTCCCGTTTTTAAGATACAGGGTGTAAAATAAATATTTTCAGAGTTAATATTTTTCTTTTATTTTCAAGTAGTGTTTTTTCATTTAAATAAAACTTGGCACAGTTATTAGATACACCTTCCAATTATTGTTAGTACTATGAACCAGTGGCGCAGCTTCTGGCAAATTTATTTTTTACCATTATTTTGTCATAACTTTGGTAATACCTATTAATATTATTAATAATTTGGTACATTATTCCTATTGTCTGCTTAGTTTTACATAAAAAAGTTCTTGAATTAACTTGATTAACTTAACGGCTTTGAGTTCTAGTTTGAAACTTGCGTGGTACGAGGGTAATATTAATTAATACCAATTTTTACAAAAAAATCCCAGTTTATCAATGGGAAAAAGGTGTTTAAAATTGTCAATTTATTTAACCCGCGGGCCAAAATTTTTGAAATCAAAAATCCCGGTTTGAAAATAAAATAAAACCCAAACAAAAAAATTTAAATTTTTTAAAACCCCCTTTGTTTAAAAAACTAAAAAAATGGAGCTGTCTTGGACCTATGTTTCTTTTACAATTTTGTCTTATTTTTTTCCCATTAGGCGATGGCATACATTTTTGAATCACCCTGTATACAATATTTTATAAAATGTCATTGAAAAATTCTCTTGGAGTGTATACAAATTTCTATTTTCTAAACACTTATACGAAAGTAGCATAAAATTCAATTTCTGCCAGAAACATATCTATTTTACTTTGAAACTTAAATTTGATTTTAGTATTTTTTAACCCCCTTAATCCGGAACACACCTATATGAGGTGCATAGGTAATATAATACTTTTCCACCGTTAAAGGATAAAAAAAAATTTTTGAAACTTTTTACGAAAAAAGCAACTTTATATACGGTAAAATTTAATTTAAAAAATAACAGCAAAAAAAATTAAAAGAATTGTTTGAAAAAATTTATTAAAAAGAAAATGTAAAAAGATTTTAAAATTTAATGACTTGTATAATTAGGTAATTAAAAATAATTATATTTATAATTATTAATAATGGTTATTATTTGTTTCTTGTTAGACACGCAAGAAGGATCTGTTTTTGGGGTCGGGTCCAGTGTCGAGTTTTCCTTTTTTTGATATTCATTATCAAAACAAAAAAATAAAAAAATTTTTATTGTTTTAAGAAAATTAGTGGCAAATTGAATTTTTTTTGTTAATTTTTATCTTTAATAAAGTTTTTTTTTTTTTAAAAGAATCCTGTTTTTTTTTTCGTAATTTTTTTTAATTTAAAATGGGACACAGAGCAACAGCAGATTTTTTGGGAAAAAAGAATTTACGAAAACTTGCCTTATAAAAATTTAAAAAAACCCTGGGTTAAACTTTAATTTTTTTTTTTTTTTTCGTAATTTTCTAAACTTTTTGACATGGGAAAAAAAAGGAATGCCTGTTTTTATGTTGTTTTGGAGGGCGATATATCCCCCCCATTTTTTTTTGATGGCATAATTTTTTTAATTATTTTATTGACCTTTTTTTAAAAAAAAGGGTTTAAAAATTTCCTTTGATCAAAAATGAAAACTTTATTTAAGTCTCTACGAGCAACTTTTTTTTTGAGAAAAAGGGCCCCTTTGATCTCGCTTTTTTTTCCTGAAAAATGGGTTTCGGCCAATTGTTTTCAAACTTTGCAAAGTAATAGTTTTTAACACGCTTAAAAAAAAACCCCCCCCCCCAAATCCCCCCCAAATTAGAGGAGTTTTCGGGTTTTTTTCCCGTGGAGCATTTGATCAGCTTTTGGGGAATATCACTATAAAAATTTAAAAACAATTCCCCAAAAAATTTTCCTAAAAAAAATTGGGGGCCCTTTTAAAAAATAGTTTATTTTCCCCAGAGACTTAAATAATATCATTTTTAAACAACGAATTATAGTAACTTATTTTTTATTAAACAAGTCAATATACTAAGCTTAAAAAAAGTTAAGCCATCCAAAACAAGTGGAGTAGCCTTAGCGCCCTCTACATGCATGGAAAATTTTGAATTTCTCGCCTTAAACGCCCAGATCCCCAATTTTGTACTGCTGTGTCATTTAGCTAAAGAATTATTACAAGAAAACGAAAACAAAATAAAAAGTTTGACACCCTGTATTTTAGTTATTATTAAGTTTGGGATAAGGCAAGTTTACGTAAATTGCATTATTTTGACCCAAGAAATTCGCCGTTGCTTTGGGTCCCATTACTTTTGGGACACTCTGTATAGTAGATAATTTTTAATAAAAGTGAGATTAAAAAAAATAATTTCATATAAAATACACATTGTATTGTGTAATAACACAGTTTCAATGAGCAAATAATAAAAATTCATATTTTTTTCTGAGGCAATTTATGAAGGCTTAAAGCCCAAGTACTAACGTACTGTGGGTAGAGTCACGGCCATTAAATCTTGGGAAATTCTTTTTCCCTTTCGTAAAATAGGCTTATGCCACCTTCTACTGAATATAAATACTGTTGAAAAACCTAATAAAGAAACAGGTGTCCGTTGTCAGTGTCTAAAAATATTTTTTAAAATGCCAAATTTAATTTTGGATCAAAAGTATTAATTATTCATTATATTGAGCAGAGAGGGTTTGGGCAGAAAGGGATGTGGGGAAAAAGCTTAAGATCCCAAAAGTCATTCATTTTTGTTAAAAAAAAGCAGGAAACACACCCGGGAAGAGCAGGAAGTGGTCGCCCCAAACTGTCGAATCAAGAACAAGACAATAATTTAGTTAATTTTTGAGAAATCAACCATTTAAATCTGTAGTTACAGCAAAAAAGGGAAAAAAATTTCTCAGCATCGGTTAGAACGGCACGGCAAAGAATAAGGCAAATATCCGAATTGGTCACCCCGGGAGCCTTAAAACCGTTTTTTAAAAAATGCAAATAAAGAACAACGCATTGGATTTGTCATAATTTCACTTGGAACCTTCGATTTTTTTGGGAAAAAATAATATTCACCGATGAAAATGTTTTCATCCACAATGAAATACTTAAAGTATCCAGGCCTCAAGGAACACGATTTAATAAAAAATATACCCAAAAGGACAAAAGTAGTGGGCGATTTTCGGTAAATGTTTGGGGTGGCTGAGTGCACAAGGGTTTGGTTTTTATTTTATCGAAGGAAGGTTCAATGCGGAGGTATATATAGATCTACTACAGAATATCATGCTTCCTTCTGTACTGGATCAATTTCCAGACAGAATTTTTATCTTTCAGCAAGATAAGTGTTTCGTTCATATGGCCCGGCAAGTCGATGAAGAGATGGAAGAGCAGGGTATCAGGTTTTTACCGTGGCCCGCACGTAGTCCGGATTTAAATGTTATGGAAAATGTTTGGGGCTTATTATTATTTAAAAAAATAAATAGGGAAAATGAGTCTAGGCCGCAAAATGTAAACGAACTTAAGGATAAAATTTTAGAGGCGTGGAATGTGTTACGAGGAAATCCGGACTACGTTCGGGCTTTGGTCCATACGATGCCTAGAAGACTAAACTCTGTCTTAGAAAAAAACGGGGCCGCAATAAAATATTAAATTTGTTTGAAAGGATATTTAAGTTTGTTTGAATTTATTAGATTGATAATAAATTTATTAATTTGTTAGTTTTTATAAAATATAAATATTTTCTTTTACCTTTTGCTTTATAATAATTAAAAGTAAAACAAGGTAAAACAGCAATTTACAAAAATTGGCAAAAAAGTCAAAATTTGACAATTTTTTTGCCCAAGATTTTAAGAGCCGTCACTGTACGTTAGTACTTGGGCCATGAAACTCGTTTTGAGAGACCCCGCATAGAGTAGTAAATATTTGGTGGCAGCTTAATTCATTTCAGTAAATGTTATATGTAAAATTATCAGCATATGATAATTTTTAATATGTCCTAACTACATTGAACTGTAATTTGCACCGTCATTATTCGCTACTAAAAACAAATTATCCCGGAAAATTACCATTTTATACATACTGCCCGGTTCCATTTTCGCAAAGTTTGACAATATGAATATCAGCAATGCTGGTAATCACTGTAATAAATTGAATTTATATTCATTATCGTTTGGATAAAACATGGAGATAGCTATTTGTATGGAGCACCATTTATAAAAGATAATGTTTCGGTTAATGGTAAAATCATTGAACAGGCGGAAATTATTTGGGGGTGCTAGTCGGCAATTCATATAAAATAGAAAATATACAGGCTGAAATAAAATAACTTTAGAAATATTGATATTTTAGAAACCGTAACACCATCGGGATTTTTTTTAATATCAATTAATATTAAGCTTTTAAATATTTTTTTAAATAAAAATCCAATCACTTGGGCGTCCTTAGCAACTGTTTAAAATTATGAAAACAATTTTGCTTATAAACAAATTGACTCGCTATGAATTTTAAATAAATTTTTTTTTAAAATACGGCCTAAAATAACTCGTAAAGACGCTTATTTTAATTCATCAAAATCGTCAATCGGTCGATTAGTTTCTAAGATATAGGCTGCCAAAGTTGACCGGCATTTAAGACGAATCTATAAACTATAATACATATAAACTCCTTGCACATGGTTTATATATAATTATTGTCTTAATTACATTATATCCTACTACGAGGATGATTTTAGAGCCCAAAAAATATGCCCTTTTTTTTGTTTAAACAATTTTTGCCCAGCAATTGTTCATAACTTGAGACAGTTGCTCAGATTGCACAAAAAATTTAATTAAAATTTTTCAAAAAAAGTTTGAGAAAGAGAGAGAAGATCTCGAGTATACGTAAAATAAAACAAATTGCAAAATTGTTAATTCCGTCAAACGAACTTGGATTGCAAAAATATTGTGCAAAAATCATTTAACTGCTTTTAACGACAGTTTTATCTCGCCGATTATGGAGGCCCTTAAGGAAATTTTAAAAATGTATGTAAAAAACTACATTTGTTTACCTTCATTTTTTTGTCTATTGCTGTTTTGCAACAAGCCTTATAAATTTTGTGATTTCTTACTAATCCCGTTTTGTAGAAAATTTGGTTATGAATCTTTTATCTTCATACAGTTTTTTTTACCACCAACACTTACGAAGTTATAACCGATACGTTAATAAAGATTGATTTTTTTGTTTGTTTTTACATTTTGTCTATGTTACAAATGTTCCGCACTTTTCTAAAAGGGGCCCGAATCTCGATTCTTGTTATATACATCTTTCTAAAGGGTTTCCAGTAAAAAAATGCCTGCCACCTCGTAGATCCAACAACTCTTGCTTTTTGGTTTATATATGGAGCCTAAGAACTAGGTACCGTCAACGCTGTCCAAGCACTTAAACGTGCAGATTTAAACAATACGGTAGTGACAAAACAGATGTTATACAAATAACTACTACCTTTGAACTAGCCTTTAACGGCTGGGTAGTGTCAACCAGACGAGACCTACAGTTTAGCGTGGATTCCGAACCAAAAAAATAAATGAATAAATACAAAAGTTTAAACCCTTTTTCTAAAAATGTTACAATAAAAACAGTAATGAAAATGTAAATTACTAAAAGATTTTAAAATTCGCATTTTTTTTTAAATTTATCACTAAATGTGATGATGATGTGAAATGATTTATTTGTTGTGTAAGGTATGTTTAGCAAACGTTAAATAAAAATAATTGCATTTACATTGTAACGTAGTATAAGGGGTTTTTCAACCCTAGGAGCTCTGTGTACTGTCACTCAGCCACTTGTGGCTCTATATACTACGGGGCAGTACACCATGGAACCTTTATTATATGGGGCACGAAAATACTTTGCAGAACATGAAGCCGGTGCACACCCCAACTTTAACCCAAGGTAGGGTACCCGGCCAGCCAAAACCCGAACTCTAACTTGCCCTTCAACTCTGAATTCTCAACTGCCTTCTTCGACTTCTGAATCTCTCTTCTCCTTGGTCCAGCTAAGCTGGATTAATATAAAACTTCTGCTTAGGTTTTTCAAACGTTTTAAACCCACATATTGTGCAATTAGTAACAGAATTATAACTTGTTTTGAAAATTTAGCGATATATCACGTCTTATTATCATTGACTTATTGTTTTATTTTTAAACAATCATGGTCTTGTTATGATTAATTTTGTTTTCGTTTAAAATAGTCCCCACCTGGTTACGATAAGAACTTTGATTCGTTTAAAGTATTTTCTACTACACGATTTACCTAAATATAGTTTAAAATGTTTTAATTTTTCAAAATTTGATATGGTGTTGTCCCTTGTAGTTCACAATAATAATAAATAAAGACAACTCTGTAACCTATAACAACTAAAATAGTACTTGGTTGTCCTACTACTCAGGTTTTAGTGTGTAAAAAAAATAAAATTAAAATTTGCCTTCTATTTTCAAACCGGGATTTTTCATTTAAATAAAACTTGATACAAGTAAAAGATTAACCAAGATGTACTTTTCGATAACAAACTTTTATTATTAATATAGACCAGTGTCGTACCTTCGGGCATTTTTTTTTTTTACTTACCTATTTTGTAATGACTTTTAAGGTATTATTAAAATTGATAATTTTGTACATGATATTTTTTTTTGGTTGGTTCTTTTTAAAAAGGGTACCCTTGCATTAACTTGACAAACATAACAGTTTTCGAGCTATTCTAATTTTAAACTTGCGTGGTATGATTGAGATGTCAAGTTCAAAAACTTGAGTTAAACAATTTGGTATATGCAATATTCTTTTACTTTTTTATATTAAATTTGGTTGAATTAGTTGCTTGTTTTTTAATTATGCTTCTAGTATAACCTTTACTCTCGCAAAAAATATTTAATAATTTTTTTCTGCTCGTGCACACTTGCATAATTTATATATAAAATTTATTTTAATGAATTTGGTAATTGCATGATACAAAGCAACACTGCATCTTCAATAATAAATAAGTAAACAACAGTGTCCAATATTTTATAAACAAACATCTATAAATCTTCTTTTTTAGTAGAAGGTCTTTCGTCTGTTTTGCCCACACTATATATTAGAAACAGTAATTAAACCCGAAGAATCAACTTCGCCGAAACTTCTGGGAAACGTAATAAAAGTTGAAAGTTGTATTTTAATGCTAGTTGGAAAAGTTGGTATTGAAGTTTGACTGGGCAGTGATACACAATTTAATACATGATAACGGCATTGCTTTAATTTTTGTTCTGAAGAAAGTACGAAAAGATATTTACCAAAGTTTGTTGACAAAAATAAATGACAGGAGCTGTGGAAAAATTTAGACGTTAATAACTTGATAAATGACAGTTATCCATGAACAAAAAAGTCAAAAGTTTTTGCTTAAAAACCCAATGTTCTTTTTGTCACTTAGGAAGTACAGGGTTATTCATTTTAAACTAAACAGGGCTTTATTTTTAAACTTTCCTGTACTTTTTTACAAAACGAATATAGCCATTTCGTGTATTTTTTTCTGTAGAATTCAATAACCTAATCAGAAAAACATTTAAAACAACAACAAAAGAGTTACAGCACGAGTGGGGTATTTTTTAAATGGAATACCCCGTACATTTTTATATCAATACATAGAGATTTTCACGAGGAATTCGCTGATATAGGGTTGCTGAGTTTATTTCCTGCGGTTTTGCTGCAATTGTCAAAAAACTGCGTGATACTATAAGGACAGTTTTACCTGAAAAAACCTGTCTGCCACAGGTCACAGGTGCTTATTTGTCAAAGTCAAGAATTTTAAAAATACGTTTATTACTTTTTGGAGTAGTTTTATAATGAGGTTTTCATAAGAAGAACGGCTTCAAATTATAACTCTCTATTATAAATGTGGAGAAATCGCCAGGGAAACACAACGAAGATATGTTGCAAATTTCCACCGAAATATATCAGTAAAAACGATTTTAAAACTGAAAGTCTTATTCACAGCAACAAAATCGTTTCATATTAGAAAATGGACTACAAGGAGAAAAAGAAACCGGGATCGAGCTATTCTAAATTATTATACTTTGTATCCCATGAAGTCAATTACTGACGCAGTTAGAGACTTGAGGTATGGCCCTGCAAGAAGAAGAGTAACCTATGCGACGGTTCAGAGAACACTGTAATATTTTTAGTATCTTCGATATCACGTTCTTCCAGTGAAGCATTTAACACGTGAACAAAAGGAACTTCGCTTTTAATTTGTTGCCCAAATTTAAATTCATAAACAAGATAACGATCCTACCTTGTTTCAAACGATTCTTTGTACGAATGAAGCTACGTTCACCACATTGGAAGTTTAACTGACGAATACGACAGCTGGGGAAAAACCAAAATCCCAGGAAAATTTAAGAGATTAATACCAAGGGAGGTTTCTTCATGTCTGGGTGGTGTGCTTAAGAAGAATTGTCGGGCCAATATTCTATGAGGGATCCTTCACTGGAGAAAGATATCTCAATCTTCTTGAAAACCATATTGAGGAAATTTTAGAAGAATTGCAACTCGAAACGTATCGCAAGATAATTTGGCAACAAGACGGAGCTCCGTCTTGTTGCCAAATTATCTTCCCCGCCCCATGCTGTTCGTCAAGTTGTGCAGTATCTTAATCGCCGATACAATCAGTGGATTGGACGTTATGGCACTATTAGATGGCCACCTAATAGTCCAGATATTACAATTTTAGATACTTATCTATGGGGTCACTTGAAGAATGTCGTTTATCAAAATGGGAAAACAAACACGGAAGAAATAAGAGAAAAAATTGTAAATGAAATTAAGCGTCTTAACCAAGAACCCCAAATAATATCGGCGAGCTTAGAAAGGCTAAGGAGGGGTTATAGATGTTTCATGTTTCAAAAATAACGGGGGTCATATAGAACATTTAAATTATTAGTAATATTATAATTTTTTATTATAAGTGTTCTTATTACCACCATATTTTACCTCGTATTGTATTTTAATTTTTTTCCGTTTATTGTAATTTTGCTGCTTGGTTTAGAAATACATATATCATATCATTTTTAGCATATAATATAATTTGAAGCCCTTCTTCTGATAAAAACCTCATTATAAAACTACTCCAAAAAGTAATAAACGTATTTTTAAAATTCTTGACTTTGACAAATAAGCACCTGTGACCTGTGGCAGCCAGGTTTTTTCAGGTGAAACTATCCCTATAGTATCATACAGTTTTTAGACAATTGCAGCAGAACTGCAGGAAATAAACCAGCAACCCCTATATCACTAAATTCTTGTGAAAACCTCTATCTATTGATATAAAAATATACGGGGTATTCCATTTAAAAAATACGTCACTGTGCTGTAACTCTTTTGTTTTTGTTTTAAATGTTTTTCTGATTATATTATTAAATTCTACGAAAAAAAAAAATACACGAAATGACTAAATTCGTTCGGGAAGTTCAAAAATAAAGTCATGTTTACTATAAAATGAATAACCCTGTACATTAGCTCAATATGTAAGCGT
Organism: Listronotus oregonensis; assembly: GCA_019359885.1. Lineage (NCBI taxonomy): Eukaryota > Metazoa > Arthropoda > Insecta > Coleoptera > Curculionidae > Listronotus > Listronotus oregonensis. The sequence continues at coordinate 131,030 of JAHBCN010000884.1, forward strand.
TTATTTCTATTTAAGAGAAATTGTCCACAAAAAAAGTTTTGTGTGCTGGGTGTCGGACATCTAATTTGGAATATTAACATGGAAGTAAAAATTAAGGCGTTTATTTTGTCCCAAAATATTTTTTCAATACCTCTTTAAGTCATAAATACTTTTTAAGGATCTTATTAAGGCTTTGTATATGACTTTCGAAAATTTAATGTTAGAGTAAATTTAAAACACAAACTATTATAAGTAGTCTAATATGGGATATCGTCAAGGAAGCAAAAATTACCAACTTCTAATGACCCATAAGTTTGTCCCAAATAGCTTCTTCGAACCTCTTCGATCCTCCGATTACCCATGAGGTATCTAATTTAAGATTTGTAACTTAACCCCAAATACCGTGCTTACATTTGAACACGGAAATTACTTTCCCTAATCGAATACTTCGAGGCAATATTCCAGTTTGTAAGATATTATTTTCCCTTTTACCCTATCTTAAATGAAGTGCTCGTACATTTAATAACCGTTATAAATATCGATTAGGAGGGTCCATCTGTAATTATGAAAATAATTTTACCCCTTGCAGATAACCATAATAATATCGTGACACGCAACTCGTGTAACAAGATTTTTATCATGATTTATGTCCTTTTTTTTCTTGCCAGTTCAAGTGTTAAAACACAACACTTTTTTTTGGTTATTTAATTATAATATATTTTATATACTTAATGAAACAACAGTCTCAAATAATATTTTGATAATAAAAAATTGACCTAAGCAGTGGCGTATCGTATCGGTTCGGGACAAAGACGTAAAATGCAAAATTTACATTGGATTTTCTTAAGCAAAACATGGGATTTTACGTATTATACATTTAAACTAATGTTTTTTTTTCTGTGAGCCGTCTTGATTTGCTACCGGGAGGCAGCGCACCCCCTGGGCTTTTTGTGCCCAAGCTCCCCTTTTTTTTTCATACCAGTCCTCCCATTAGTCTAGTTCCTTCTAAAAGTCTGTATAACCCTGAGACTGGTTGGTTGACATATTTCTGTGGGCTCATTTTTGGTTGCCCAAATAATGTCTTTTGTAATTCAATGTTTCACATTCGCACATGATATGATACGCTGCTTCTTCCCCATCGTCGCACATTTTGCAACTTGAGTCCCCATTTATGAGCCTATCTTATGTAGGTGTCCTTTTAGATTATCGTGCCCTGTTAGTAACCCTACTGTTATGCGAAGCATTTTCCTACTTTTTCTGAGTAGTTCTTCCTTCGTTCTTTTGGATGGGCCCTTTATGAAGCCTTTTCTATGTCTTATTCTACTGATGTTCCCCCAGTATTTCTCGTATTTGTTTTGGATTCATTCCTAAGTTTGCCTTTGTGCTGTGGTTTTGTTTACTCCAGGCAGGTTCTGGTCCAAAGTATGGTGTGGGTGATTCCTGTCTAGCTAGCTCATGCGCTTTTTCGTTGCCTTCTATTCCCGAATGTTCTGGTACCCACAGGAGAGTTACCCTGTTGCGTTCTTCCAGGACTTCCAGTTATTTTTGGCATTCCCATGTCAGCTTGAATGTTACCTTGGAGTTTACTAGTGCCCCTGGTGACGCCTGGCTGACTGTTATTATGCAGATCCGCTTGTTTTTATAAGTTCTCCAGTTATTTTCTTTTGAACAGTGCAGTAAAGCATATATTTCTGTAACACTTATGTTAGGCAGATTTTTAATAACCAAGTCTATATTAAATTATACATAAAAAGCCAAAACAAAACCGTCAATATTTAGTTAAGTCTAGCGTTTAATATCGATTACAATGCATTATTCCTTAAAAGAAAGTGTTCAGATCATAAAACTGTTAAGTAAAAACGATAAAAGTATTTTATTGAAAACAATTTTAAGCTAAGTTTTACCCGATAAAAAGCGCCATTGCAAGAACCTGGGCGGGATCGTTCAGCGCTAAATTATTTTGAAAACAATCCAAGAAATTTAACTGCACATGCCTGCCTAGATACCCGCTACAGTCCAATAAGGCGAACAACTAATTCCGATAGCATCCAAACAACTTTGAAACAGCATCAAATGATTTCGTTCGAAGACTTACAGGCCAGCAAATAATGAAATAATGGCAGCATAAAAAAGAACTATAGTTTTAATTGGTCCCTTCTTTAATAAAAGAAAATCAGGATGAAAATCCGGGTTTATTTAAAAAAAAATTGAATGAAGCTACGTTTACTATAGCAGGGATGGTATTTCCAGCCTACTATGCATCTTTGTTCTTACGAAAACTTGATCAAGTGTGAAGTCATACAGTATAAAAGAAGAATATTGGTTTATACCTAGTGTAGTATTATTAATAACAATATTATCAGGCCGTTTTTTTTTAATAGTAATTTAACCCGCCAACTGCTTTAAAATGAAACCTCCTGGACAAACTACCACTACCAGAATATAAAAATATTATTTGGCAGCAAGGTCGAGCTCCACCTCATGCAGTTCGTGATGCTGAAAACTTCTTAAACCAGCGGTACCTTGAGTACATTGACCGCAATGTAACAATCAGATGACCACCTAATTGCCCTGACATTACAATTATGGATATTTTTTGTTGGTATAGTAAAAACTAAAATATATATTACAGGAGAGAAGAAGCAGAAACATAAACGAATTGAGAATCGAAATAATTTATAAAATAACCTAACAAACAGGAACAATCATGAAAGAAAGCATATTTTTTCTACTTTTTACTGTCTCTCTTTATTTAGCATACTTGTAATAGAAACACTTATGTAAAATAACTGCCGAGTTCCTATCCAAAAATTTACGCTACTTAAATTGAGATCTAAAATTAAAGACGAAGTTTTTCTTTAACTTAGAATGTTTTTTACCAATTTATTTGTAAAAATTAATATTGTTTTGCTTGCCAGGTCAAAAAAGATTTTTTTTTAAATTTTAGATATTAGTATTTTAAGGGTCCAAGATTTTAGAATAAAATCTTGGCCCTTATTTTACATAAGTGTTTTTAATATGATCATTTCTTTTTTTTCTGGGTTCAATAAATAGAATAATATCCTACCTCCTAGTTAAATTATAAAAAATTATAACTTCAGAAACTCAGGTTCAATCAGATTGAAAACCTCTAAAATACCCCTCAAATATACGATATTACAGCCCCCCTTTTCAGAAAGTTACGAGTAAAAATGCGCAGTTTTTAGAATTTTTCCTTTACTTGTGTCCTAAAACCAACTTACAAACTAAATTTCAAGTTTCTACTATCTAGGGAAGTGTCCCATAATTTTGATGAGTCAGTCAGTCGCTTAGTCAGTTGTAAAATGAGCGATTTTTAAACTAGAATATCTCAGAAACCACTTGAAGACCACAGGGGAAAAAGATGGAATGTCACAAAATATCAATTACGAGAAATATCGGTTTTAAAGTTTGAAACTTCTAAGATTCTTTAACTTGGAAAAGAAATGGTTAAAATATGTTAAATTTTGTTTATTAAACTATCTTTATTACATAGTTAAAAACATTGTATTTTAAAAAACATTTTTGTAAAAACAATACACAAAAAAAAACTAAAAAAATGCAATTCTTCATCGCAAAAATGGGAAATGTCCAAAAAAACACAATTTCCAAAGTAAAATTTGGACTTGTCCAAATTTACGACGTCAGCGATCATAATTAAAATATTAGGATTTGTTTTGTTCCATATTGATTTTAGGCCCAAAAGTAGTATTCTATACGTAATAGTACCTTCGCAATTTAACTGTTGTTTTTCTTAATTTATCTTAGCGACATGAGGTACCTTATCATAATAGTTCTAGGCGTCCCGTCCTGAGAGCAAAACACTTTCAGAGTTCAGAGCTTGCCGATCTTTATATTAAGTAAAATTGGAAGCGATAATTTACATTGACATCCCTTATTCTTATGATTTTTCAAAGGATATTTCTTGTTTTTTCCCTGTGTCTCATATTTGAGACGTTACTACTAACGGACTGTGACTTGTTCTTCTACAGGGAAGTCTTTATAATTGTTATAAGGTGTTGTAATTAATGTAAAATGTTAAGTGGACTGTCTTTATTATGTATTTAGGCGTTAAATGGCGAACGAGTGGCTCAAACGAAAACTTACCAGATTCCAACGTGTGATGAATCCACTCGATGGGAGGGCCCTCCGTTCCAGCTTTAATGTCTAGAAGATCCACACGAAACCATTCAACAAATCATGGGATTTTATGGCTTCTAGGCACTTGGAATTTTAGCGAAAATTGCGACAACGAACACGAGAACTGCTATTAGCACGACATATTTTTGCAGAGTCTACGAAAAGGGCTGCGCGTCCAGGCGCATGTCCGGCATACCCAGTTTCCACTTGATGCCACTATATCAACCGAAAATTAAAATCAAATTACGAAATTTAAACTAAAACCACAAAAAACGTCTTGCATTAACAATAATAAAATATAGATTTCTCTAGTAGATGGCGATGCTAACTCAATTTTTGATATTTTGTGACATTTCCTGTTTTTCCCTTGTGGATTTCACTTGACATACATTTCTCAAATTTTAATTTAAACACTTAAGCGAGTTTACGTACCAAAACCAAAACCTACGCTGTATCGCTGTATTTTGTATCGAGTTACCATTTATAGCTTTAACAAAACATCACTGCATTTAATAGCAAAAAGGTAAAGTACATAAAGCTAATGCAAAATATTTAAATGAAAATTTTGCACAAAGACCGCTCTGACTAAATCCAAAACTAATAAAATATTTAAACCATTTTAGTCCTAGTAAACTATTCAAGCGCCCCTCTTTGTGCAAATATCCATTTACTGTTAAACTTAAATCCCTCAATACGACTCAGCCAGTCCGAATCTAAAGCAACTAATAAATTTTGTTCTATTCAGCGCGTGCACTGACATAAAGAGAGAAAATGTTTCCTTCTTATTTGTAGATTTATACACTTCCATTCGATATTTATTGCGCTCGAAATGAATTTAAAAGCCAAATTATGTAAAGTTGGTTCTTCGCTTCTTAGATGCGTATTAATGGAAAGGTCTGATCCTATTAAATTACCTTACAGTCAATTAAAACGGCTTTTACCAGGAGCAAACAGTTTAAATTACCTTTGGATGTACAAGTGGATGAGAATGAATGCGAGATTGGTGGTGTAAGGCTTCGGTATGTACTTTGACGTCATAGTTCGCAAATTACAGGTCAATATTACAATATGGCGTATTTATTTGTAGTCCAAGCGGCGACCGTCGCGTCGTTAAAGGAGGTGAACCAGAATAAGTACAAAAATAGACTTTATTCATCATTCAGCCCTCTCTGTGTCCATTGTTGAACATAGGCCTCCCGAATATTTTTTATTTCAATCGATTTTGTGCTGTTTGTATCTAGTTGCTGCAGATCCTCTTAATATCGTCCGACCAACGCGTAGGCGGTCTTCTCCTACTTCGCTTGTCGGTTCTAGGTCTCCACTCAGAAGCCTCTTTTCCCATCGATCATCCCGCATCCTTGCAACGTGGCCGGTCCAGTTCCACTTAAGCTTCGCAATAGCCCCAACGACATCACTGACACCGGTTCTTCTGCGCAAATCCTCGTTTCTTATGTGGTCCCTCAAGGTCACACCAAGCATGGATCTCTCCATCTTCCTCTGTGTAACTCTATCGGCCGAGTGATGATGGCGTTATTAAATTTAGCAATGGACTTAGCAATTGTTAAAAGTTAACAATGGTTTAGAATGTGTAACAAAACGTCATTGTCAGTGTTATTCAATGATTTTTAGTAGGCAACCTGTCAAAATCTGACATTTTGTTAAACATTCTAAACCGTTGTTAACTTTTAACAATTAGCTAAGTCCATTGCTAAATTTAACAACGCGATCATCACTCGGCCGTAAGTTTTTTAGCTGTTGCTGTTGTTAGTGTTAGGGTTTCTGAGCCGTATGTCATTACTGGTAGCACGCACTGATCAAAAACCCTTCTTTTTAGATTGACTTTATTACTATAAGAATATTAGACAAGTAATAAACCAACGGTCTAGCGATCTGTCACTTGTCCAATTTATTTGTTTTTTAATTATTTTTTTTCTGATTTTTTTAATTGATGTAAGTACAATGTTTTACTATTCAAAGTAGTTTTGATTAGTTAAATATAAAAATTTAAGGATGGCACCACTTGCAGTGATAATTGTTGTCCGGTCTAGTCTTAGTACGAATGCTTTTTAGAGTGGTTTGAGATTAAAAAGCCGTTTTAATATAATACGCATTCGCGATTTTGCGTATCTTTATTGAAGTTCCTTTGATATACGGATTGTCATAAATATTTAGTCCTGTGGAGTCTTGTACAAGTTAGAGTTTTTTGTCTTATTTTGATATTTGTCTATTGTTTCCATAACCAGTTTCTCACAGTTGCCGTTCTGCTCAAGATCCCTAGTTTTATTACTTATTGTATCTTGCAAGGATTCCTTACAGTTACATAAGGTCACTGCGCGGTTATATAAAGTACCTATGACACCCTGTTTCATCCTGTTAGAGTGATTAGGATTATGGTGTAAATATTGTCAGGTGTGGGTAGGTTTTCTGTATACCGAGGTTTGTATATGTCCATTATTTCGTTTGACAAGAACGTCGAGAAAAGGTAGAGCCGATTTTTGCTCATTCTCCATTGTGAATTTGATAAAAGGTTAAAGGCAATTTAGATCAAGTTCTTCGTCATTACCTGTCCATACAATAAAATAATTGTCAACATATTTCAGCCAAACAGCCGATGCTGAACCATAAAAAATAGGTCAAGCATTAGTGAACAACGGATAGTATATAGGGCATAGCTATTAAGAATAGTTTTTAGTTATAAATAGTTAAAGGCACCTATTACATAAATACCAGTCATTACTTAAAAAATCATATTATAATTTCTAGAAGAAATAAGGAGGATAAAAAGGTATCTTTAATTTTTATTTTTTTACTAAATATTTTTAAGAAAAAAATCTAAATTTTCATTTAATTATAAAATATAATTGTTATTTTGTGTTATCCTTAAAAATGTATTAAAAATTCTGGTCTGTATTTCACATAACTTTAAACATCAAATTTTACTACGCTTACATGTAATGCAATTTTTGACACGTGTAATATTTTTAGATATTTAATTCTAACAGAATTTATTTGTCATAAACGTTCTTTTTTTAAATACATTTAATATTTTTAAAAGCTGTTTTATTTGACATCTCTCGTAACTTTTACAGGCACATTATGTTTGACAAGTATTAATAAAGACAATCGGTGCTCCAAACTGAGCTCATAGGCATAACCATAGCTGCAAAAGAAATAAGCAGTAGGAAAATCACTGATAAAGATGTGCTTATCCATACGGATTGCAGACAGACACTACTAGCCCTAAGGAGACCACGCTGCACCTACAACTAGAATTTCACCGTATCCTTTTCCAGCAGGAATGTGGTCACCCTCTGCTGGCCAAAAGGACACGCTTACTTCAAAGGCAACCGTATCGCTGCCTCGTTGGCCAGGTAGGCTGCTGAGACCAAGCCTTTTGAACCCGAACCTATCGTAGGTCTAACAGGGTATATGATAAGGAACCTTATCAAAAGACACTCTTATCAGCAGTTCACAAGATGATTAGATAAAACAATAAACTGCAACTTTTCCAGGAAGTTACTGAACCATCCTGATAGAGATACAACTAAAAATTACCTAATAATGGCCAGGGCGAACCTTCGCCTAATCACGCTCGTTCTTACGAGTTATTGTCAACTACAAAAGCACCTCTTTGGGTATATTTGATACACTTTTGTGTAGAGGCTGTAAACAGAAAGATGAGACGGTGAAGCATATCCTTTGTGACTGCCCTGCACTCTCGTCCAAGAGAAGATCCATGCTGAACGAGTATTGCTTTTCCTTGGCCGACATTAAGAAGATTTTCCTCGGCGACGTCGTCATCTACTTTACATCAGTAGGATGGGTGACATACTAAGTGAGGAGTTCCTTTTAGGCGGTAGCACAACGGGCCTACTGAGGCCTAGGTGCTGTGATGTTCATCACCATTCTCAGTTTTAAATTCACTTTGGAACAAGCGGAATTTCTGACATGCACTTCATTTTTGGTAAATTATTCTACAGTTGTGAATTATCTTTTTAAATAATTTAATATAACATATGTCCGACGAGAGAGTACCATGTTTGCAAAAGCAATATCTGATTATTTATAAAAATATTTCTGAAAAATTTATTATAAAATATTTGTAAGAAAATAATTTTTTTAATAAAAAATGGCAAGTTTACAAAAATGTACCCCATTGTATTCTACCAACATAATCATTTAACTAGGGATATAATATCAAGGCGAAATATATATAATGTTATCGATAAAAGCTTGCAAAGCAACTAAATGAAGATGTGGGTGCGATCATTCTAAATTACTAAGCAAAAACAAAGCAATTCTATGCTTAATCATGGAGAGGAGATATTATACATTAGGCGAAAATTTGATATGGGTTAATACCTTTCATATTTTGGTTTAGCTTTTGGAGTAATCCTTTCAGTAAATTTCTAATTTGCAAATTTCATACAAATAGTTTCATAGATAATTCAAAATTTTAATCCGAGGTCTATGGCGGATTAACCACCGACCATTTGCTGTATTTATAATAAATTTACTACCCATTGCGTAATATATGTACTCACTTTTAGTTACATTAAAAAAGCCGAGATTCAATAACGACCTTAGCCGCGTTAAAACTCTGCTTTTAGTCGGATTAGCGAAATAAAACAATTTCGGGCGCGGTTAGAAGTCTAATGGGACACCATCGGATTAAGACCACGTGCTAATTTTTGAAGTTTGGGTTCCACATTAGACTGTAGGTGGCGCTGTTTAAATTACCCAGATTTTAATAGGAAAGGGGGGGTTTCAGAGGTGGTAGTTGTTTATTTCGTGGTGACAAGTGCGTTGACTAAACGGTGCCGTATAATACAATATATGCATGTTTTGGTACTTAGAAAAAGGTAAAAAAACTGGGAAACAGTGGATTAAACATTTAAAAAACCGGCACTTACTGTACAGAGTCTTTGATTATATTTACGTGGCATCTGGAGCCTTTATTTTTAAAGATAAAAAACATATTTTATATAAAAATTGTAGGATTTTTTTCCATATTATCTTTCAAAATGTCTAGTACAAAAATATTGCATTAAAAAACTAAAAAAATATAAGCATGTTTAACTTTTTTAAATGGAACACCCTGTATATTATGAGCTACCACGAAAGACCTATTTTTTGTTTTAAATATATATTTTTATTTAATTTTAAATTATATTTAAAATAAATAATATTTAAATAAAAATAAAAATTTAATTATATATTTTTTTTTATTTTAAAAAAATTAAAAATTTTTTAAAAAATTTTTTTTAAATAATAAAATAATTTTTTAAATTTTAAATAAAATTTTAAATTTTTTTTTAAAAAAAATATTAAAAATTAAAAAAAAAAAATTTTTTAAAAAATAAATATATTTTAATAATAAATAAAAAAAAAAAAAAAATATTTTTATATAAAATTTAAATATAAAATTTAAAAATAAAAATAAATATATAAAATTTTATTTTAATAAAATTAAAAAATAAAAAAAAATATATATATAATATATATATATATATATATATATATATATATATATATATATATATATATATATATATATATATATATATATAATTTTGGGAGGTTAGACGTTTAGGAAAAGGGACCAAATTTTCTAATATTTCCCCCCTTTTTTTGTCTAAAAATTTTTTTGGCCCCTCCCTTTATAAAAAAACTTAGAAACTTTTTTTTTTTAAAAGGAACCCCTATATTAACAAGTTTTTATTTTGCCCTTTTATTATAATACTTTTTTTGGCCCCATCCCCATTTTATCTTTTTTTGAGATAAAAAAAATTTTGTATTAAATATGGTTAAAAACCCCCAAATTTAAAATTGGAAAATTAGTGTTTTAATTTGAAAAGTTGATGTTTTGGGGGTTTAGACAGAAAATTTTTCCGGAAATCGACTCCATAAAAAGGGCGTGCTAAATTTATTATTTTCGTTATTCTTAAAAAAGGGGGAAAAGATATTTTTTAAAAAGAAACCCGAAATTTTCCCCCAAAAAAAAAGATAAAAAAAAGCTTTAAAAAAAATATCATGTCCCTATATAAACACGTTTTCAATAAACCCCTTTTTTTTTGAATAATTTTTTTTTAAAAAATTTTAAATTTTTTAAAACCCCTGGAAATATAAAATTATGACGGTTTTTACTACAAAAAAAAATTCAATTAACATGTAAAAAAGAAAAAAAACATAATTAAGATGAATAATTATAACAAAATTGTAAACAAAACAAAAATTTTTTTTCAATAAAAAGCTGGGGAAAAAAACATTCTAATCATTTTAAAAAATTTCTTTTTTTGACTTTTGTGGTTGCTTTTTTTTTTCCAAACCCAAAAACCCCCAAAATTCGCCGTTGCAGTTCTTCTTTAGTAAAGGGGAATGTACACCCTTTTTTAAAAAAAAAAAAAATCAAGCGGCGTGAATCGGGGGGGGCCAATCCCCCCGGGCCCCAAGCGCCTAAACCCCTCGTCAAACATTTGATTGGATTTGATCACATTGTCTGTGTAAAATAAATAACTTCAAAAAAAACTTCGTTTTAATAATCCAAATTTTTTTCACTTTGGGAAAATTTTTTAAAAACCGTTAATAACTTTTTTTCTTATAAAAGTCACCCCAAAAAATCATAAGCTTCATATTTTCATGGTTACTGAAAATTAAATTTTTAAAAAAAAAATTTTTTAAAAAAACGGCTTTTTAAGAAAAATTGATGATTGAGGTATAGGGACATGATATGTCATCTTAAAGCGTTCTTCTTCATCTTTATTTTTTAAAAAATTTTTTGGGGGTTTTATTTGAAAAGATCTTTTTTCCCCTTTTTAAAAACGGAAATAATGGTAATTTTAACCCCCTTTTGATATGGGTCGATTTCTCGGTGTTTTCTCGTGTTTTTTAAAAAACCACCAAAAAAAAAAAATTTTTTGAAGTGGGGGAAAATTTTTTTTAAATTTAATTTTGGGCCCTTTTTTGGGGGATATTTAACACAAATTTTTTTTTGAAACCGATAGAGATAGGTATAGGGCCAATTAAAAAAAATTATAATAAAGGGGAAAAAAAAAACTTTTTAAAAGGGGGGTTCCATTTAAAAAAAAAATTCCCCGGGGTTTTTTTATAAAACGGAACGCCCATGCAAAAAATTTTTGATCGATAGAACAGGTGAAAATGAAAGATGCTAAATTTTCAGAAAATTTGGGCCCTTTTTTTTTAAAAGCCCCCCAAAACCATCATTTTTTTTTTAATTTTAAAATATATATATATATATATATATATATATATATATATATATATATATATATATATATATATATATATATATATATATATATATATATATATATATATATATATATATATATATATATATATATATATATATATATATATATATATATATATATATATATATTTTTTTATTGGCGCACCTGATTCACAACTAGTACTCGTGAGTCGCATATCGGGGTACGGCGCAACATAGAAAAAATTAAAAATTTAAAGATAAAAGTTAAAAAAGAAAATATAAATGACAAAAAGGAAATGGGGGAAAAAAAAAAATTTAAAAAAACCCCCCTTTTCTGGTTGGCTAAAAAGGGGCCCGGTACACTGGAGCTCCACGCGGGGGGCGGGTTCTTGTATCCCCCCGGAAAAGGGGGGATTCCACATTGAAAGACTAGTCGGAAAAACCCCCGGAGAAAACCCCCTAGAAAAAACTCCCAGTCGGAGGGGTTAACCCCCTTTACTCCCCCCAAGACCCCCTTTTTGGAGATGGGGTCGTTTAAGTCCCAATGTGTGGGGTTGCCTATCCCCCGGGGGGGCCGGATTTTTCTTTCCTGTTTACCCAAACTCCCCAAAAAAAAAAAAAAAGTTACTCAAAAAAAATAAAAAAACCCGAAAAATAAAAATTTTTTCGATTATGTTCAATAAACCCCCTTTATGGGGGTAATTTTTCGGATTGACCACTATTTTTTCAACCCAGTTAAAAAAAACCCCAAAAATAGGGTTTTCTTCTACCGTCCCCCGATCGTTCGCGCGACAAAAAAGGAAACCAACTTAACACAAAAAAACCCCCATTTTACCGACAATCGAAAAAAAGGAATCAAAAAGACTGTACTTCCTGAATAAGGGGGAATTGACCCCCTTTTTTAAATTTACATAAATTTAAAAACCCAAAACTTAATGGAAACCCCCAAATTTTTTTTTAATCCCTCCCGGGGAAAAAGTCCCGTATTACGAAAACATTTTTTGGCACCGAAGAAAATAACGTGTCGCCATGCAATAAAGGTCCATCCACCAAAATCAAAAAACCTGTTTATGCGACAAGGAATTGACCCCCCCCCATGTATGGCCGCAAACCAAAAATTTTTTAAAAAAAAAAAAAGGGGTTTCCCCCCAAACGGGAATGAAAGATCAATAAATTTTTATTCGTCCTTAGTCCCCGGGGGAAAAAAACTTAACGTAAAAACCGTATTCGCTTTGTACCTTTTTTTATAAATAATAGGCTGTAAGGCCAATATAAGATTAAGGATGCAATAAGGATTCCATTAGTGCGTAGTATAGTCGGAAAAAAAAATACGATGTTATAACCCCGATGCCAAGGTGAATGCATCATTTAACACTGGTTAAGATAGGTGTATTTTGTCCGGAAAATTTTTTTAACCCAATTTTCAACAAAAGGGGAAAAAAAAAAAAAAAAAAATTAGAATTTATTCACAAAAAGTACGAGGGCGTCGTTTCCAATTTTAAAAACCCCCACAATATCATTTATCATATTTGAGCAAACAGTTTTTTTAAAAAAGTTTAGCTTAAATTATAAATAAATTGAAAAAAAAAATATTAGTATGTTTTTCCCCCTAATTTATAAATTATTTTTATTTTTTTTTGGGAAAAGGTTTTTTTTGGGGATTTAAAACGTCTATTTTTTTTTCGCCCACGTGGTGGGCTTTATCAAAAAAAAATTTTTTTTTATCATATATATAAAGTTTAAAAAAAAATATATTTTAACAGTTTTACGGTTTAAAATTTTATTTTGTAAAAAAAAATCTTTTTGAATCGAGCAACACTATTTACTAGCTGACGTACTAAAACTGTTTGCCCTTTTAAAAACATTCCACCCCTTAGGGGCCCCTTTTTTTGAAAAATTTTTTATGGGTTTTTTTTTTTATTT